>CM071585.1:16280331-16304561 GCA_036426205.1 Ascaphus truei
CCCCCAACTCCTCCTACTGACTCTCCCCAAGGTGCAAGCTGGGACAGAGACGCAGAATGTGATGCATCTCATTATAATCTGTGCACCATGTAACTCCCCCCAACTCCTCCTACTGACTCTCCCCAAGGTGCAAGCTGGGACAGAGACGCAGAATGTGATACATCTCATTATAATCTGTGCACCATGTAACTCCCCCAACTCCTCCTACTGACTCTCCCCAAGGTGCAAGCTGGGGCAGAGACGCAGAATGGGACGCAGAAACAAAACAACCTCTAAAAGGTCTTTATTTATTGCAATTTAACCCTTCCAAAACTGTGCGTACATTTTATTCCCCCCCCCCCTTCTTTAACATTATATCTAATTATCTAACCTACAAATTAACCCTCAGAGGTTCTGCAAAATATCGCAGAAGTTACGTATAATAAGAATCACTATTACTTTTGCTCTCTTACAATAACCACACCTGTGTTTTCTTTAATATATTTCTTATTGTGGATACGGAATAAAAAGCGGCCCTGCAACTATATATTATTTATAATTCGAGTCCGACATAGAATGGCACCAATTTCAAGGTCAGTTCAAAGTGAGGGCAGCAGCCGGGACAGGATCTTCCGGAATAGCTGACCGCTGAAGCCGGCGGAGCTGAGCGCTTTCAGGATAAATGTGAAGCTTTGTGCTGCGAGGGAACAAATATTTTTTTTCTTCACTTCAAAATTTCAAACACTGCCAAAAACAGCAATAAAAGGAACGAAGACTTCAGGACGCGCTCTGCTGGCGCTGATCACAACGCACTCTGTGAAATGTGACAACAACTAAACGGACCGAAGAACCGGAGTAATACTGTACGTGGTCAGTGTCCGAACACAAAGTATCAGGTGATGTTGCAACCGCTTGTTTTAAAGTAATGTTAATAAATACCAAATAGTGGCGAGATAGTGCACTGGGATACTTTGAAAATGGTTTCAATATTTCTGTTTATGTTTCCAGTTAATAAATGTTCTATTGCATCCCGCTGCTTCCTTGATGAAAACCAGAAGGGTTTTATGACTTTTTTTTTACCAAGAATTCATACTAGGTGATCAAAATGGTCTTTATATGCGAACAAAACACCCAGTCAAATCAGGAAATATTTAACACATACGCCGATTAGGAGAGAAAGAGCCATTAAATGCATTCATTCATTTAGAACAGATGCAATAAATAAGAATGATGCAGTATACCAATAATGTTTTGTGTAGGTGTGTGTGTATAGGTGTGTGCGTGTGTAGGTGTGTGTAGGTGTGTGTGTGTGTGTGTGTGTGTGTGTGTGTGTGTGTGTGTGTGTGTGTGTGTGTGTGTGTGTGTGTGTGTGTGTGTGTGTGTGTGTGTGTGTGTGTGTGTGTGTGTGTGTGTGTGTGTGTGTGTGTGTGTGTGTGTGTGTGTGTGTGTGTGTGTGTGTGTGTGTGTGTGTGTGTGTGTGTGTGTGTGTGTGTGTGTCTCCTCCTACTGACTCTCCCCAAGGTGCAAGCTGGGGCAGAGACACAGAATGTGATACATCTCATTATAATCTGTGCAACATGTAACCCCCCCAACTCCTCCTACTGACTCTCCCCAAGGTGCAAGCTGGGGCAGAGACGCAGAATGTGACACATCTCATTATAATCTGTGCACCATGTAACTCCCCCAACTCCTCCTACTGACTCTCCCCAAGGTGCAAGCTGGGGCAGAGACGCAGAATGTGAAATCTCATTATAATCTGTGCACCATGTAACTCCCCCAACTCCTCCTACTGACTCTCCCCAAGGTGCAAACTGGGGCAGAGAGACGCAGAATGTGATACATCTCATTATAATCTGTGCACCATGTAACTCCCCCCAACTCCTCCTACTGACTCCCCACAAGGTGCAAGCTGGGGCAGAGACGCAGAATGTGATACATCTCATTATAATCTGCACCATGTAACTCCTGCCAACTCCTCCTACTGACTCTACCCAAGGTGCAAGCTGGGGCAGAGACGCAGAATGTGATACATCTCATTATAATCTGTGCATCATGTAACTCTCCCCAACTCCTCCTACTGACTCTCCCCAAGGTACAAAATGGTGCAGAGACGCAGAATGTGATACATCTCATTATAATCTGTGCACCATGTAACTCCTCCCAACTCCTCCTACTGACTCCCCACAAGGTGCAAGCTTGGGCAGAGACGCAGAATGTGATACATCTCATTATAATCTGTGCGCCATCTAACTCCTCCCCAACTCCTCCTACTGACTCTCCCCAAGGTGCAAGCTGGGGCAGAGATGCAGGATGTGATACATCTCATTATAACCTGTGCACCGTGTAACTCCCCCAACTCCTCCTACTGACTCTCCCCAAGGTGCAAGCTGGGGCAGAGACACAGAATGTGATACATCTCATTATAACCTGTGCACCGTGTAACTCCTCCCCAACTCCTCCTACTGACTCTCCCCAAGGTGCATGCTGGGGTAGAGGCGCAGAATGTGATACATCTCATTATAATCTGTGCACCATGTAACTCCCCCAACTCCTCCTACTGACTCTCCCCAAGGTGCAAACTGGGGTAGAGACGCAGAATGTGATACATCTCATTATAATCTGTGCACCATGTAACTCCCCCCCAACTCCTCCTACTGACTCGCCCCAAGGTGCAAGCTGGGGCAGAGATGCAGAATGTGATACATCTTATTATAATCTGTGCACCATGTAACACCCCAACTCCTCCTACTGTCTCTCCCCAAGGTGCAAGCTGGGGCAGAGACGCAGAATGTGATACATTTCATTATAATCTGTGCACTTTGTAACTCCTCCCCAACTCCTCCTACTGACTCTCCCCAAGGTGCAAGCTGGGGCAGAGACGCAGACTGTGATACATCTCATTATAATCTGTGCCCCATGTAACTCCTCCCCAACTCCTCCTACTGACTCTCCCCAAGGTACAAACTGGGGCAGAGGCACAGAATGTGATACATCTCATTATAATCTGCACCATGTAACTCCTCCCAACTCCTCCTACTGACTCTCCCCAAGGTGCAAACTGGGGCAGAGACGCAGAATGTGATACATCTCATTATAATCTGTGCACCTTGTAACTACCCCCCAACTCCTCCTACTGACTCTCCCCAAGGTGCAAGCTGGGACAGAGACACAGAATGTGATACATCTCATTATAATCTGTGCCCCATGTAACTCTCCCCCAACTCCTCCTACTGACTCTCCCCAAGGTGCATGCTGGGACAGAGACGCAGAATGTGATACATCTCATTATAATCTGTGCACCATGTAACTCCCCCAACTCCTCCTACTGACTCTCCCCAAGGTGCAAGCTGGGGCAGAGACGCAGAATGTGATACATCTCATTATAATCTGTGCACCATGTAACTCCTCCCAACTCCTCCTACTGACTCTCCCCAAGGTGCAAGCTGGGGCAGAGACGCAGACTGTGATACATCTCATTATAATCTGTGCCCCATGTAACTCCCCCCAACTCCTCCTACTGACTCTCCCCAAGGTGCATGCTGGGACAGAGACGCAGAATGTGATACATCTCATTATAATCTGTGCACCATGTAACTCCCCCCAACTCCTCCTACTGACTCTCCCCAAGGTGCAAGCTGTGGCAGATGGGGCAACGTTGGAGAAAAATGCTTTGGTACATAGGTGCAGGGTGAAAATGCTCCGTTTTGCGCTAAAATTGCTTTGACACACAGACCCCACGGATTCTTCCCCTCAGACACGCCTGCGTGCCGGTGGACTTTGAGGTGGTGAATGTGAATTCTACAGCTACAGACGAGGAAGATATTCAGAACGCCATCACCGCAATCCGTAGGAACAGGGTAGCACTGAAAGGTACGAACTGTCCCCCGCTACCCGAGCGGCCCGGATTCTCCGTCTGTCCCCTGCAGAAATACACAGGTGCCTTTTCTTTTCCGCCTCACAGGTAACATCGAGACCAACCATAACATGCCCCCCTCGCACACATCTCGGAATAATTTGCTTCGGTAAGTGAGAGGTTGGGGGTTTCCCATGATATGCTAGGGGGGTGGGGGGGAAGGAAAACTAATTGCACAGCCTGACTATTGCAAGAACAGGAAACACCCACAGGCGGGAGAGGGCTAGGAGTGCACAGTATACATGTACCTGTATGTATATAGTGTGATAGACATGTACACCTCAGATACAGAAAGAAGAGGCTGGGAACCTGATCAGGAGACAGTTAAACATCCTGTGTGTGCATAACGCTCAGAAGCTGACGCATGGTCCGGTGTGACCTGTCCCTCCCTTTGTCCCCAGCACCAGTCTGGACCTTTACGCCAACGTCATCCACTGCCAGAGCCTCCCCGGGGTGCAGACTCGTCAGAGGGACATCGACATCCTGATAGTGCGGGAGAACACAGAGGGGGAATACAGCAGCCTGGAGCATGAGGTCAGGGGGTCGCAGCGGCTTTATCCCACCACCATGTCCATTTAAATGACCCTCTCCTTTCACTGTTTGCATAGAAGTCTGCAAAGAGTTGCTTGCCCTTGACAGAGGAAAGGTTCACCCTGGGGTTTGTCAGGTGTCTCACAGCCGTGGACCCTGAGAATTATGTACCCCAAATTTTGGCAGAAGTAGACACCGGCCAACTGCAATAACAGAACACTGGCATGGTCATTGGCAGGAAGCTGCCCAGCGGCCATGCTTGTTAAGGGCAATGGTCCGCTTCTGAAATGTGTTCAAGGATCCGGGAAATCCCTCACCTGTTCACTGCCAAAGGGCGACATAATGCAACACTGCGTTCCAATGTAACGCAGCGATTATAGGTGGTTACACCTGAGCACAGAGGCAGTGGCGGGTCAGTCACCCTGCTCCCCTCCCCCCGCAGAGCGTGTCCGGCGTGGTGGAAAGCCTGAAGATCATCACCCGGGTGAATTCGCTGCGCATCGCTGAATACGCTTTCCAACTGGCGCGGGAGAAAGGGCGCAAGAAAATCACAGCCGTGCACAAGGCCAACATCATGTACGGCATGGGGGGGTGACGGGGGTGATGGGTGACGGCGTCACGGTGACATGGGAGCGCTCGTAATTCAATGTCTCTGTAGGAAGCTGGCGGACGGGCTCTTCCTGCAGTGCTGTAAGGAGGTGGCGTCCGGCTACCCAGATATTACCTTTGAGAGCATGATCGTTGATAACACCACAATGCAGGTACGTGCGATGCCCGCTGTGCAGCCAGGGAGTCCGAGGTACGTTCCTCACGTTCCCATGTGAAGATTATTTTCACATAGTATTTCTGTATCTTAATTCTAATATCTCCTTTCTCGCGCGCTCTCTCTCCTGCACTCGCTCTCTCTTTCTCCCGCGCTCGCTCTCTCTCTTTCTCCCGCGCTCGCTCTCTCTCTTTCTCCCGCGCTCGCTCTCTCTCTTTCTCCCGCGCTCGCTCTCTCTCTTTCTCCCGCGCTCGCTCCCTCTCTTTCTCCCGCGCTCGCTCCTTCTCACGCGCACTGCTCTCTCGTCCTCTCTCCAGCTGGTGTCCCAGCCTCAGCAGTTTGATGTGATGGTGATGCCGAACCTTTACGGTAACATTGTGAATAACGTCTGTGCTGGATTGGTTGGGGGGCCGGGACTCGTACCAGGGGCAAACTACGGCAGGGTGTACGCGGTCTTTGAAACGGTAAGGGATGGGGCGGCTTGTTTATCCCGGTCAGACTGTTGTTAGTAAATCATCTCCCGAGTGGGAGAGAATATTATTAGAAAACCACGACACGGCACCCACACACGGTTAATGAAGGTAACACAGGAGGGGGATAAGCCGCACATGGAGGAAGACGTTTGAGATGAATACATCCTGTTTATACAGAATTCACTCTTAATTGCTCTATATATAGTGCAGTCGAGTTAAAGAGCCGAACTATAATCCGCTCCAGGGACGTCCCGCGGTACTTACCTGTATTCTGCTCTGGTTTTTAAATGGCCATCCAAAAGGAAGCCACAGCTATTGTTACAACTATTGTAGCTTCACCGCTAAGTCTCTCGGGGAGCTGAAAGGGGGGGCCCCCAGAGATGAAATGGAAGGGGCCCCCGGGGTTAGGAATAGTGTTTCCTACCCTGAAAAAAAATGGGGGTAAAGCAAAGTGTAGGAAGAGCTGCTTCTTTACAGCCCAAAGAGAAACGCTGCACCCCTAAATATATTCTCATGCAGGCCAGATAGTGCCACGTACATAAGGTTACAGGGGATAACCCCCCATTTATCAGATGCAGGAATGATTCGTACGCTTGTGTTTAGGAGTACACCCCTTTTTTACAGCAACTATCCCCCCAGAAACATATATCCGTCTATCTCGTATCAGTTCATGTCGCCTGTTTTTTGGGAGGGATTGTGGGGGGGTGAATTCCCTTTGTGTTAAAAAATAAATCATGATTTTCACCATCTCTAGTTTCCCAGGTTACCGTGGCAACCTTTAGACTGCACTGGGCTTTGGGGCAGGCTTCCATTTTAACTTCCCGACACTTGATAAGTCAAATGCCTAAATCTCATGAACTTGCCGCGAGAACCTCACTCCAGCGCCTTGTAACGCCCTGCGACTGCGGAAATACCTTTTATTGAATGAACATGGATGTTGTATGCACCCGCTTTCAGTATCACTTCCTGGTCGGGCTGCTCCCTCTCTCTTATCCTCTTTCTGTCTTCACAGGCCACCAGGAACACCGGGAAGAGCATCGCCAACAAGAACATCGCCAACCCCACCGCCATGCTCCTGGCCAGCTGCATGATGCTGGACCATCTCAAGTACGTACATCCCCATTACTACCCCGGACCCTGTGGCACAGCTATGTCCCGCCACCTCCGTGTCTCTCTGCCCCCGTTATCATGCACCGACGATATGATTGTCCTCCAGCTCTTGCCATGGTGTCTGCTGCGATTGGATGTGTCGTCCTCTCTCTATAAGCAGCACAGCTATGTCTCGCTGGTCCCCATTGCCTTCCTGCCGATCGGCTGCTACGGCAGGCGTGGGGACTCACAGCCCTCAAGGGCCACTAACAGGTATCCCTGCTTCAACACACGTTTGTGCAGTCGTTGATTGAGCTACCTGTGCTGAAGCAGGGATATCCCTAATACCTGGCCCGTTGGTGGCCCATGAGGGCTGGAGTTGGCCACCCTTGGGCTACTAGGTTAACCACCCCGCGTTCTCTTTTCCTCGGCAGGTTACATAGCTACGCGGCCTCCATCCGCAAAGCCATTCTGGGCAGCATGAATGAGCACCGGGTGAGTAGGACATTCGAGCCCTGGCGCACGGTCGTACAGCCGGCGTTCTGTGTCAGCCAGACACGTTCCAGAGGAGCCGGCGTGTGCTGGAAAGTTCATTAGTGAAGGAGGAACTCTCTGGTGGACGGGGAGCCAAGGGGGTGGGAGGTACCAAGACAAAGTCTTGGATCTGGTAGAGTGTTCTCTTGTAGGAACTAGGGGACATTGTCTTCTTGTCTCTATGCCACCCTTTGCTGCGAGATTCTGTGCTGCTACCTGTCATGGGAGGCAGCCAGGCTCTTACTCCCTTGTGTCCCCCCTCACAGATGCACACGCCGGATATTGGGGGTCAGGGCACAACCTCGGAAGTCGTACAGTCCATCTGCAAGCAGATCATCGTCAAGAACGGCCGGGCAGTCACCGTGTAAGAGGTGAGATATCACCGGGGCTGCCCGGGAGACGGGAGGCGGACACCTAGAGCCTGCTGGGAATAATGTTCCGATTGTAGTCCGTTACCCTGAAAATCACCTTCTCGCCCCCGCAGGAGGCAGGTCCCAAGAGCTGTACAGAACGTGTGTACCACATGCTACGTGTCCTGCATGAAGTTACCCCAGAAACCGTTTGTGTGTGTGTGTGTGTGTGTGTGTGTGTGTTCAGTTACTGATCTCCCAATGTGCTCCCTTAGCATGGACCTGCTCCAAATGAATCAGGGGTTCTCCACTCCAGTCCTCAAGCCCCCCCAACAGATCAGGTTTTCAGGATATCCCTGTGTCGGCAATGGTGGCTCAGTCTAATTGTGCCATCTGTGCTGAAGCAGGGGTATCCTGAAAACCTGACCTGTTGCAGGGTCTTGAGGACTGGGGTTGAAACACCCTGGGTTAACCCAGTTACACCACTCTGTAGGATTAACCTGTAGAGTGCTGGAGGTACGCCGCTGCCCCTGAAGCAGTAACCTTTTCCATGTTTTGGGGGGCTCTTTCTGTGTTGGGGCGGTGATGGTGGTTGTGGTTTCCCTTGTTTGTAAACCCACCTCCTTATTGTTGCACTGTTGTCTTATATGCGGAAACCCTAAATAAAGTGGCAATCAGACTGACCCAGCGCTCCCAGGCTGCTCGTGTTATTTATAAACAGCGTCAATAGAAAAGAGGCATATTTACTCTAATCTCCCGCCTGGAAAACCAGCTAAAAAACAGCACCAGCATTATCAGGGGAGCGGAATCCCACTTTGACAGATCTGGTGCTGTTCCTTTGCACGGGTTTTGCAGACAGGGTTTGATTATCTTTATTGAGCTAATCTGCTGGCTGCTTTGTTCTCCCGTGATCAATCAGCAAAGATCCTGCTTCCCAGGGTTCCCTAAAAGTGCTGCCTTTCCGTTTCAATCCATCCTCCAGTCTGTAACTCAGCAGCTACAATGTATCTTTATATTGCTACGGTAACATTATCTACTGTTACAGTTTGCAGCTCATGCAGCTGGGAATATTGGCAACAAATGATCACAAACAGGAAAGTGTTGCAAATATCTTGCACTGCTGGGGAGGTGGGCTGAAGCCTGCCATAGAAATCAAAGGATACTCAGTATATTAAAACTCATTAAAATGTCCATTGAGAGTTGAATAATTAAAAATACAGTAAGTATTATCTAATACTGAACTGATTTCTTAAAACACATACTGCTTGGATTGCCACTTTAAATGTGTTTGATTACTGGAAAGTGTGTTCGGGAGCGGCAGGATTCCTGGTCATTGCGTCCCTGGTGGCGCGGTGAAGGGATCCCGCCAGGCTGGCTGAGCACTGATCCTACAAGAACGAGCGCCACAATCTGACGCAGGCCCTTAGCGAGAGCTGATACTGGCATCTTGGATGTGGCCGATTTGTGATGTTCAGAAGAGAAGTTTCCGGACAGGCGCAGAATTTGATACCTGACCATGTAATGTACAACGCATTGCTGCCCTTACACATTGACGAGACGCAGGATGAACCTTCCTCTGAGGCCGGGAGTCATTATGCTCAGATCGCGCCCGATCCAGCGGTAACGCGACTTGCATGGGAGTTCACGCTGCATCTTCCCCTTGGTATGAATTTAAAACACATCGCAAACAGTTAAAGCCTGGAGCCCCGTGTTTACACAGCGTGTCTTGGAAAAAGATACACAAAGAAACACAAGACACCCCCGTCCGGAGAAAATGATTTTTATTTTGAAGCCCCCTCCAGACACAAAACAGAGTAATTGCTGCTCCCCTCCCTGACACATCAGGGTAACAGAGTAATGGCTGCTCCCCTGCTCCCTGACACATCAGGGTAACAGGTGGAGTGGACAACACCCAATCCTCAAGGTCCATCAACAGGTCAGGTTTTCAGGATATCCCTGCTTCAGCACAGGAGACTGAGCCACTGATTAAGCCGCCTGTGGACTACATATCCCAGAATCCTCTTAACCAATGACAAGAATACACTCCCAGAGTCCTTTGCGCTCTTCTCTCTCCCAATCAAGCAGTTAGGATTGACAGCTAGCTGGCCCAATCACAGGCCTCCCTCTGACTGGAACTGGCGAATAGTGTAAGGATAGAGTGTGTAAAGATATATAATGGTACATTGGTGTAACATTATACTAGTAACACGGCGCTGTGGCTGCGCTGTATATATTTGTACTTTTTGTGAGAGATGAAACACCTATTGTCACGTTTCTCACCCTAAATTTGCGCTTCCGCCCCAAGCAAAGATGGCCACCGGAAGCCACCCGGCTCTTGGCAGTGCGTGACGCGACCTTCTCTCGCTGAGCTGGCCCAGCCATGCGCCGCCCCCTCACTTCCTGTCCCAGAATGCTGTGCGGCGGCCGCGCTGAGCTGTCGTGTCTCAGTCCGGGGGAGGAACATGGCGGGAGCGGAGCGCGGTGTGCGGGCCTTGCGGCTGCTGCTGCTGGGGGCGGTGCTGGCGTTGACCGGCTGCACAGGTGAGGCTGAGGGTGTGTGCCCTGGGTGGGTAAAGCATGGCATCGGATTTATGGTGGGGTCGGTGCGGTGACCCCCTCATAGTGTACCCCCGTGCTAGAGCGAGTTCCTGCTCCCAACCATTGGCAGGTCTGTGCCCGTGGGCCTGGTCACTGAAGTGGGCAGCACAGGTCTGTGCCCGTGGGCCTGGTCACGAAGTGGGCAGCACAGGTCTGTGCCCGTGGGCCTGATCACTGAAGTGGGCAGCACAGGTCTGTGCCCGTGGGCCTGGTCACTGAAGTGGGTGGCACAGACGGGTTCCCATACAGCACTGGGTTTCCGAGAGGGAAGAAAAGTAACGGTGACTTCTAAAAGACCCCCCCTGACCCCCGTCACAATCATAGCTGTCAAAGACCCATGTCTGAGATAATTAAGGTGGCAGCTTCTGATAAATCCCTTTGTAGTCTGCATGTAAAACCACCCTGTGCTGCCTGGCTGACCAAAGAAAGTGAGAAATAACAGCAGAAGTTGCCGTGTTTGCGATACTGCGGCGCAGTGGCATTTAGAAAAACTGCTAGGAAGGAAATAAAATAAGGTTGGTAATGTGCTTTACCCGCCAGCGCACAGCTCTCTTTCAGGGGGTGGGAGACACACTTAAGTGTTCTGTGTTCTTTTTCCAGCTGAGACCTGCACAGAGCCTGTGATTGTTCCTTCCTATTACACAACCTCCGACGCAGTAATATCCTCCGAGGTGGTCTTCATCGTGGAGATCTTCCTGACCTGTACTAATGGGGCGCAGGTGAGGAAATGTTGTGCTCCTTTAGCCCTTAATGCAGTGGGTCCTTTCACTGCAGCAGAAGCACGGCAATGGATTTATGGTGGGGTCGGTGCGGTGACCCCCTCATAGTGTACCCCGTGCTAGAGTGAGTTGCTGCTCCCAACCATTGGCAGGCCTGTGCCCGTAGGCCTGATCACTGAAGTGGGCAGCACATGCCGTTGCTGCATTATTCAGCTCCCAAGCCGAATGGGTTATTTGCCACACAGAGTAGGCGGTGTGATGTATTCGTCCCTCTGTCTGCTTCTGAACCTCTCACAGAATTGCTGCGTCTGATCTGCAGAGAATTCCTCGGCTAATGTCTGTCTGTTCCTCTGCAGAACGTTGCACTTTACGCTGACGTGAACGGGAAGCAGTTCCCTGTAACCAGAGGCCAGGACATCGGGCGCTACCAGGTAACATTCTTCTCTAGGTATTGCTGCAGACGGCTCCCCGAGTGTCGCCTGACTCATTATCACAGTGCTGGGAAGCACAGGCCATGTGCTAAATAATCACTGCATGAGTGCAAAGCCGTTAGCGCTATGCAGAGTTTGGGTTACATGGCTCCTATTATTGGGTTCTCATTGCTAACACAGCAAAGGATTCTGTACGTTACCGGCATAACCGAACTCTGAGTAACTGTGCCAAAAGCTGTTACATGTTGTGCTTCTCACTATGTAAGAAATTGGCATGGGGTCCTCCGTATGAGAACAAAATAGAATTTGTCAAGTGCATATATAAAGAGTACATATAGTGAGGAGTGTAATTCCAAATAGGACGTGCAGTGCACGGGGACAATGGTGCACAACTACTTTTATATCAAGCGGATACTAATTGCTGCTCAAAGAATTGTTCCACCAATTCTGGACGACGAGAGAACTTTGGAAGATCTGGGGAGCGCAAACTGATAACCAAAATAATAATAATGCTAATATCACCGGTTTATAAGAATATTTCATTAGACATATTCCACTATATTTTGTCCTATGTTTTCGGTTATCACGTTGCGCTCCCCTGATCGGGGTAACCGTGCAGCGGCCTCCCTGGTGGTGTCTCGCTGCAGTACTGGTGGGATGCTGGAGTGGAGACGTTTGGGTTACCTGCACCCCTGGTTATTAAAGGGGGGAGTTTTTTTTACATAGAGGGGAAGCAGGAGGTCTAAACCATGTTAATCTCCGCTCCCAGGACCCCTCTGTTTACCGAGATGCACAATTTCTAATGTGGGGCTGTCACAACAAATGGTTGTTAACATTTCCCACGTTACGAGGGCCCAAAAAAATAATAAATCGTTGCAGATTCCTATTGGCCGTGTGGCGCAGCAGATTTAAACTTGCATGAAAAACAGGCAGCCCAGACTTCTGCGCCAGAGACCCCCATCTTCTTATACATGTAATAAAAAAAGGGGTGAGACAGGAAACAATCACACCTCATTGTATCAAGTTACTCTAGTACTCCCCCCTCCCCCCCCCGTGCAGCATCCTTAAATTACCTGGCGCATATAATAATATAAATCCAATCGGTTTGTGTGTATCTAAGGGGATATAACATGAACCAGATATAGGAAACTACAGTAAGAAGGAGCAAGGGAGTGTTTTTTTGGTGATGTCGCTATACAGTCACTGGGGAGTCTGCTGCCTGTGTCCCACACTGACTGATGGCTCATATCGTGTTACAGGTTTCCTGGAGTCTTGAACACAAGAACGCACGATCTGGGACCTATGAGGTGAAGTTCTTTGACGAGGAGTCTTACAGCGTCCTGAGGAAGGTGAGCAGATTATACGGGGGTCGGACACAGGGGGTACAGTGATAACATCATTATCATCTGACGAATGTGATATGAAATGTAATCGCTCTTTCTCAGGCCCAGAGGAACAACGAGGATCTCTCTGCTATCAAACCTCTCTTCACGGTCAATGTTGATCACAGGGTGAGCTTCCCTTAGCTTTGCTAGTGCAGCCACCTCGGGATGGGATAGAGCAGGACTGAGATACGGAGTACAGAATACCCTCTCAGTTATCCTAAAAGGCTATGGGGCAGGTGTTAGGGGGAGGGTTATACAAAGTTACCGAAGGGGAAAGCATGGCAATGGATTTATGTTTGGGTCTTCCCATGGCCCCCTCATAGTGTACTCCATGCTAGAGTGAGACCCGGCTCCGAACCATTGACAGGTCTGTACCCATAGGCCCGATCACTGACGTGGGCCACACATTCTCCTGCCCTGTAACGGGGAGCATCTGTGGGACCTAAGGCCAAGCTTATAGTGCTGACGTGGGCCACACATTCTCCTGCCCTGTAACGGGAGCATCTGTGGGACCTTAGGCCACGCCGCTCATAATTTCATTTTGTAGGATGGGTCAGATCATATCCCATTCTGTGGGGGGAGGGGTGGGTCGGATCATACTATCCAATTCTGTGGGGGGAGGGGCGGGGCGGATCATACTATCCCATTCTGTGGGGGGAGGGGCAGGTCAGATCATATCCAATTCTGTGGGGGGAGGGGCGGGTCGGATCATACTATCTCATTCTGTGGGATGGGTTAGCTCAGCGGTGCGCAAACTGGGGGGCGCGGGGTTTACAGTGGCCCCGCGCGCTTCCCGAAGGCACTTAAATTAAGTGACGGGGAGCTGCAGTGCCTCTGTAAACCTTTACTTACCTGGGCTCCGGCGGCTTCCTTCCTGCGTCACCATGGCAACGCGGCGTCATTGGGTCATGTGACGCCACGTTGCTATGGCAACGTGACGTCATGACGCCGGAGCGCAGGTAAGTTGGGGCTAGGGGGCGCGGGAGTGAGGGGACCGCCGGCAGGGGGGCGCAGGGAAAAAAGTTTGCACCCCCCTGGGTTAGCTCATACTATCCCATTCTGTGGGGGGAGGTGGGGTCAGATCATCACATCCCATTCTGCAGTGGTGGGCTGGCTCATAATGTCCCATTCTGTGGGGGGGGGAGGGGGTCAGATCATAATAAACCATTTTGCGGGGGTGGGTCGGATCATACTATCCCAGCTGTGGGGGGGTCGGATTTCATCGCTCCCCAGAATAGTTGCAGCACATGTAAGGATTTGTGGGTTACTTATACATGCGCAAAGTGATCCATTTGTAGGAAGAAAACACGATTGTTTACATTGTTTCTCCCTCTTGTTCTTTAGGGGGCCTGGAATGGACCTTGGGTCTCCACAGAAGTTCTGGCCGCGTTGATAGGAATCCTGAGTCTTACATTACACAGGCATACAGTGCCGCGGAAAGACGAATCAGGCTTGAGACGCACACCCGGCGAGGGAGCGTGGACGCAGGACTCGCGGGAGGGACGACTTCGTCTTGGTGTACAGAGTTGGGGGGTTTGTCATTAATACCCACTAATAAACATTTTCTACACAATGGCCGTTTGTTGCTTACTGTGGGTCCGTCCCAGTTGATTATATTTCACCATACCCACTGGATGTGTAGGAGGGGGATAAAGCACAGATGTTGCCCAGCGTTATCTTCGTTTGTGTGGCCCGGCGCCTGGCTGTGGCGGGGGGCCAGTCTATTCTTTTCGGTGAGACCTCCCGGCGTTAATGTTTCGTGCTGCATCGATAAGGCCACGGGAAGGAGCGTGTTTGCAATTCCAGGCGAACATGTTAAAAACTGGCTACACTTGTATAGTTAATATACATATAATGCAGCTTTATATGTTATAACATGTCACAATTCCGGACCAAGGAGGCTTGCATCTATTTGTTAACCAGTAAGACAAAGGTATAGTTAAGTTGAGACACCCCACCCCTGCTCTCTTGATTCTGCCGCACTACACATTGTTCTATCTTGAGTTGTCGCTGAATTAGATGGACAGTATGCCCATCCGAGTGCTGGGGTTGGGGAAGCGTTCTTATCAGCTGCCACCAAGTTTAGGTTTAAGCAATGGACCTGTGCAAGATCTCGGTATTATTGCTCCGGGGCACTGAGGAGAAGCTCACAGAAGCAGCGGGGTCGAAACGTATTGACTACATAATTGGAATAAAAATCATTAAGACAAACAGCTTCCTATTGCTGTGTGATAAGAGTGGTGTAGCGGGCAATGCACAGTGTACCAACAGGGATCTGGCCAATCACTCGCGAAAAAAGCAAACTGCACTTTGGGGGGGGGGGGGGACTATGGGGGTTGTTAGGGCATAAACCATGCCATGTATTACTCTATTAAAACCAGAGAGACAGAACATAAAACACAGACGAGAGTCAATCAGACTTAAGACTTTGCAACTAATTTTGACAGATTTAATTATAATATCATTCTTCCTGGTAATGCCACAGTTATTACTAAGAATTTATATTAGTTAGGGACCCCCTGAAATTGTCTGCCGTGCCGTTGGCTCAGGGGCTTACAACAATTTTGGCCAAAATGTTAAACTAAAAGACCATTTTATTTAATAGATATTTATACATATATATTTAGGCATATGTACCGGGTATAAGGTTTCACTGGAGGTGCACTGAGCTCTCTGTTTTTGTCTGTCTTGTATCGTTTTTGGTTTTAAATATATATTGCCATGCTCCGTACAGCATCCTCCTCTGTGACACTCATATGCCTATATATATTGTTAGGGGTTATTTTGGGGGTTCAATAGGAGCTTGTTATAGGTGTCAGTACATGTATTACTCTAATACAGGGGAGGAGTGTGCCGGAGATAGAATTGACCTGCAGTGGCTCCGGACGAGGAGCAGGGATCAGGTACAATACTATATTCAGCCCAGTATTTTGGATAAATATTATACCACACACTTTATTTTGATCTATCTAATGTAAACTACATATACAATATCCATGTATTATTGGCTTGTGTATGGCTGTCTGTGTATGTTTGCCTTTTGCCACAATAACTGTAACATTCAGCCCACCACCATACCAACACACCACAACGGCCAAGGAGTGTGCGGTTATAGAGATAAAACAATAACATTTTACTGAAAATAAATGTTTATAAATAAATGAAGCGCCGGAGCCTGCGCAGCCATGGCAATGTAGTGCTTGCTGCCCTAATCCAGTCCTGTGTATGTTCATAGTGTCACTTGACACGATAGGTTAGTAAATGGAAATAGAATAAAAAACGTCGACGGGGTTTCACATAATCTTTAAGTATTTGGTTATCGCACATCGACTATCCTCGAGGGGTGATATGTCACCGGCAGAAAGAAGTCGTCAGCTCCTGGGACTTCTTTTCCCAGGGCGAGGTCTCTCCAGCTGAGGGTTTCACTTAAAATAGGATTACATTACATAAAATACAGATCAACCCCTTCTCCTTATTTGTGAGAATTCATTAAGTTATAGGTCACTTTAAATTACATGTTGAGTTGAATGGGAGTGGGTGTGAGTATATGATGTGATAACAATCTAAAATATAGGATCTAATGCCCAACCTCCTCCAGTCAGCCACAGTAGAAGTGCAGTAATGCCCAACCTCCTCCAATCAGCACAGTCAAGAATTGCGGATACATGCCCAACCTCCTCAGTCAGCGCAGTAAGAAGTGCAGTAAGGCCCAGCCCCTCCAACAGCACAGTAAGAAGTGCAGTATGCCAACCTCCTCCAATCAGCACAGTAAGAGAAGTGCAGTAGTATGCCCAACCTTCCTCCAATCAGCACAGTAAGAAGTGCAGTAATGCCAGCCTCCTCCAGTCAACACAGTAAAGAACAAGTGCAGTAATGCCCAGCCTCCTCCAGTCAGCACAGTAAGTAAGTGCGTAATGCACAGGGAGTGATTCAGTAACTCGGGAAGCGGATACAATTGTAACCTGTGTGTACAGCTCATGTAGTTGAAATCTGGGACGACAGAGGACCCATATGAGCTAATTGATATAATTGACACAGACATGTTTACATACACCACTAATATTCCCTTTCCCCATACTACACCCTGAGGCTCATCCTGATATGGTGAATGCTCGATACCTATTGCTGAAAGGGACCAGATGACCCGACTGAGGGTGGTTCTGGGTATCAAAAAGGCTATCTTGCAGTAGCATGCAGTCTGTGCTGGTGTGGTGGGTGTAAGTTTTGGGGAGGATTGGGATGGATTTGTGGGGGGGTTGAGAAGCTGATGGTTTCTGTGTGTTTTTTCTGCAGGTCCTGTAACAGGATGGAGGAAGCAGCATCATACTCGGGGAGGACCTGTAAACAGGCTGGAGGAAGCAGCATCATACTGGGAGAGAACTGTAACAGACTAGAGGAACGCCAGCATCATACTGGGAGAGGTCCTGTAAAGCTGAGGGAAGGCAGCAGCATCATACCTGGGAGCATCACCCCGCTTTGTACCTGATCCCCCCCTGAGACAGGTAAGACTGGAGGAAGCAGCATCATACTGGGAGAGACCCGTAACAGGACTGGAGGGAAAGCAGTATATACTGGGAGAGGTCCTGTAACAGACTGGAGGGGAGCAGCATCATACTGGGAGGGAGAGGACCTGTAACAGACTGGAGGAAAGCAGCATATACTGGGAGAGGACCTGTAACAGGCGGAGGAAGCAGCATCATACTGGGAGAGGTCCTGTAACAGGCTGGAGGAAGCAGATACATACTGGGAAGGAAGCTGTAGAACAGACTGGAGGAAGCAGTCATTACGGGGGAGGACCTGTAACAGGCTGGAGGAAGCAGCATCATACTGGGGAGAGGTCCTGTAACAGAGGTGGAAGCAGCATCATACTGGGGAGAGGACCTGAACAGGCTGGAGGAGGAAGCAGCATGATACTGGGAGAGGTCCTGTAACAGATGGAGAATGCAGATATACTGGAGACCCTGTAACAGACTGGAGGAGCAGTATGATACGGGAGGTCCTGTACAGACTGGGGAGAGCATCATATGGAGAGAGGACATTGTGTCCCTGCTGTGCCCTGGTGAGTGTGTTAAGTTATAATCCCTGAAGAACAGGGCATTACTGGCCAATGCCCTGGCTAGAAGAGTTGAAGCCTGAGGCCGAAGGGCTGAGGGACTTTTTTACCCAGCAGGGCATTATTGGCCAGTAATGCCCTGCTCTGAAGGGATTATTACTATTATAGGCTAAATGTAGGCTTTTTTTTTTCATAAATGGACACTTTTGTATTGTTTATTTATATTAAAGCGCCTCCTATATATACCTACACTGCAGCTATCTATATCCACACACTACCGCCCCCTGTGTATACAAACACACACTACCGCCCCCTGTGTATACACACACACACTACCGCCCCCTGTGTATACACACACACTACCGCCCCCTGTGTATACACACACACTACGACACCCTGTGCTGTGTATAACACACAAACACTACCGCCCCCTGTGTATACCACACACACTACCAGCCCCCCTGGTCTACACACACACACACTACCGCCCCCTGTGTATATACACACACACACTACCGCCCCTGTGTTAACACCACACACCCACATACCGCCCCCTGTGTATACACACACACACGCCCCTGTGATACACAACCCTACCGCCCCTGTATACACAACACTACCGCCCCCTGTGTATACACACACACTACCGCCCCCTGTGTATACACACACACACAACACCGGCCCCCTGGTATACACACACACCACACACTACCCCCGTGTATACACACACCACTTACCGCCCCCTTGGTATACACACACACTACCGCCCCCTGTGTATACACACACACTACCGCCCCCTGTGTATACACACACACACTACCGCCCCCTGTGTATATACACACACACACTACCGCCCCCTGTGTATATACACACACACACACACACACACTACCGCCCCCTGTGTATACACACACACACACACACTACCGCCCCGTGTATACACACACACACACACACTACCGCCCCGTGTATTACACACACACACAACAACAACTACCGCCCCCGTGTCACACACACACTACCGCCCCCCCTGTGTATACACACACTACCGCCACCTTAACACCACAACTACCGTCCCTGTGTATACACACACACACACTACATAAACTGCTTCTACACAAACTCTGTAGCTACAGACCCCCTCCCCCCCCCCATCAACTGTGTTCATGGAGGGAGGGGGAGGAGTCACTGCCTGGCTGCTGCTTCCTGACCAATCCCCTGCCCTGTCTCGGCTTTTCCTTTTGTCAGAGCAGCTGATTGGCTAGAAATAAACACTTTGCGAGCTGCGCACGCTCCGGGCATTGCTGACACGAAGAATGCCGATAATTTTACCCAATCGGAGCAGGGATTTCGGTGATGGCCGGAATTTTACTGCTTTAGCCTATAGTGTGATATACACTGTTCCGTGTTGTGGGCCTTCACGCTCCGCACACCGGCTGTCTGATATCCTGCCTCCCTAACCCGGCTATCCGAGGCTCCCACCTGTGTATAATAAACCGCGGTGGTGGGCAGCGTGCGCCGGCACTGGTGTTCTTGGTTCCCTGTACAGTTACAGGTAACGGGATGTCCGTTGTGCATGGGGACACAAAACGTACTGGAATGGGTAACCCTACTGCCAAGGTGCTGCCTCTTGGTGATCACCATTGTTGCAAACGCCCCATCTTTGGATTGGAAGTGTGGGTCCTCCAGGGCTGAACTACAACATATTCAGCTCTGGGGAAACGGTGGTTCCCAGGATACTGGGGGTGTTATCAGTATTACTTCCAGGGGTGTGGCGTGGTGTTTTGTGGGTGTTTTTTTTTTTTTTATATATCTATCGTTCCAGCTTCCTATTGGCCTAATATTTGGCAGCCATTTTTGTTTCCCCCCCGTGGGAAGCTTTTATCCTGGTAAGTATCTCAGTGGAGGGCGCCAGAGCTAAAAATGGTGTTTGGCTCAGCGGACGTCCCCAACATTTAACGTGTGTATAAATCTTCTATATAGGAGGTACTGCTCCTTTAATGGGTTCTGCTGCTACGCCGCTGGTGCTGGTGGGGTACGGAGCTTACATCTGCTACCTGGACCCTATTGATGTCCAAGAAGTCTTATCCTCTCTGCCCTAAAGCTGAGGGGCAACTGTACACTTTTTTTTAAAAATATATTTAATGACGGGCTTTAAGGGTGTCTCTGGAGCTCAATGGTGTTAATTTCCCCCTCTGGGGACCCCCTGCATTGAGATGCTTGCCTCCATAGAGGGTGCCGGTATCTCTGCAGAGTTTAAAGGTTCAGACTGATAGGGAGCTGTACCGGAGGATGTCATGGCTTCCTATTGGTCCCTGTTATTCGGTAGATGTAAAGCCGCAGTTTATGTATCGCCGTTTCTCTGCCTTTTACCTTTAGCTTATTTTTTCCCCACGTTTACCTGTGCCGCTGCTTTGCGCCTCTAACATAAATGGCCCTTTTGATAGAATCTGCATTTTGTCCCCTGGTAACAGCCACTATTTTGTGAGGAGATCTGGCTGGGAAGAATGAGTAAAATGGAGGTGATCACTGCGCAGGCCTCAAACCGCGAGCCACGGATGTCACTGTGCTAAGTAATGTTTAATTGCTAACAACGATCACGGCTTGTACCTCCTTACTCCTGCAATATGATTACTAATTAAGGGTCTCATTAGTCTGAGGAGATTTTTGTTTTTATTCTGACACTGCCGTGTCTATCTGTGGGATTAATATACAACGTGTTTTTCTTCTGCGGTTACAATACTTTATTTTTTGTTATCCTCAATTGGCTTTTTTTTTTTTTTGTGCTTTTAAAGTTTGGGTTTAAAAAATACACATGTAGGATTGATCAACTTGCCCCTAGCTGCGGTCTCATTTTGGGATCGGGGTGGTAACATGTCACACTGAGGTCTCTTGGTGTCCCCTCCTGATCTAGCGAAGAGGTTACTGAGCTCCTGTCTTGGTTCTGACACTTTCTCTCTTGCAGGTGTGACGATTCCCCCGTCCTGGACACGGATTTCTCCTAACTGGTTTTTATATGGTATTTGGGGCAGATTTTTGCCCCCTGTCTCACTGCCTCAGTCCTGACCTTGCCATCCGGAGGGGCGGTTCCTTTGTGTCTCCCCGATCATGGGGTAAGGGCAGGACTGGGGCAGTGACGCTTGTTAGGGCCGCTCTGTGAGGAACCTGTGGGTCACATTGGTGCTGGTACTTTGGACCTCCTGCTGAGGAGGTTCCTGCAGGCAGGGTGAGAGGAGGTTCATGCAGGCATGGTGAGAGGAGGTTCCTGCAGGCATGGTGAGAGGAGTTTCCTGCAGGCAGGGTAAGAGGAGGTTCCTGCAGGCATGGTGAGAGGAGGTTCCTGCAGGCATGGTGAGAGGAGTGGTTCCTGAGGCATTGCGAGGAGTTGGCCGAGGGCAGGGTGAGAGGACGGTTTCTTGCTAGGCAGGGTGAGAGGAGGTTCCTGCAGGCAGGGTGAGAGGAGGTTCCTGCAGGCATGGTGAGTTCCTGTCTGCTGAAGAAGGAAGAAGCAGACAACGCTCCCAGAAGACCTGCCTGGTCTGTTGTTAAATAAATGGTGCTTCTCCATGCTCTGTACCTGTCTGCTTATTAAGGTGGGATGGGGGGTGGCGGTGTGAGGCGTGTCTGCTTCTTCCTTCTCTGCGTTTGCATGAGGTGAGGCTTCTGCACATATGCTGAGGCTATTGGACAATGGCAAATTCATGCCGTGTTAAATGTGGGTAATGTCTGCAGTATTAATACTGCTCAGTTGCTGTGAGTATATGAACAACTGCAGCCTGAGAGGGCTGCAGGGAACAGAATTATGCTAAGCAAGTATCAAAACTAATTGATTAGCAGAGCAACAATCACCTGACAAGTGTCTGGTAGTGCAGATGTTACTGTAGAGCAGGATAAGGCCTGTCTGAGGGGGCTAGAGTAATATTTTGTTCAAGCTTAGTAAGACCGTAACCTATATTTAGTCATCTGGAGCCTGTGTAAAGCCACCATAAGGAGCACGTGGGCTGTGACTGCATTGGCTGATACTGAGAGGCAAAGGGCTACATGGTAGATGAGATTGAAAAGACCTGTCCATTAAGTTCCACCTGCAAAACTTAGGCTATAGGCCAAGTATCTAATTTCAATTTGCAGTATATTGATCCAGAGGAAGGCAAACAGAAAGCCTAGTGCAATATCATCTAATGATCCCGAGAGAGAAATACATTCCTCAATGCCAAATATTGGCAATCAGATTACTCTCTGGATCAGCATCCTTCCCATGTTTACGTATTGGGTATATTCCTGTATACCCCCTAGGCACTTAGCAAGGAAGCTGCGGGCGTCATGTTGGTTTGCGGCTCAAAAGGAGGAGGGGGGGCCGCAACAGTTAAGTGATTTTCATCAGGCCCGAGAGTGCGGCAAAAGTATGAGGGTGGACATTTTTACCGCCCCAAAATTCTCGCCCTGGGCCTAATGGAAAATCCGACACTTTATACCTTTCTAAAAAGATTTCTGCCATGGGTAACGAATTCCATATTTTAACTGCAAACACTTTTCTTTCTTGTGAAATTTTCTTTCCTCCAACCTCAAAGGGATGGCCCGAGTCCTTAGTACTGCCCGTGGGATGAATAGTTCTTTTGAAAACTCCTTGTACTGTCCCCGAATATATTTATATATAATTATCATATCCTCTTTTCTAATGTAAATAAATCTAATTTCGCTAGCCTCTCCTTAAAATCAGATTGTCCTGTCTCTTTATTAATTTGGTGGCTCTTCTCCCTCTCTAGTTCCAGAATATCTTTTCTAAGGAGTGGCGCCCAAAACTATACTCCATACTCAAGGTGTGGTCTTACTAATGGTTTATAGAGGGGCATAATTATGTTTACTTTCCTTCCATCCCCTGTTTAATGTAAGATAAGACATTTGCAGCTACTGCCTGACATTGAGCATTAATGCTAACCCTGCTGTCTACAAGCACTCCTAAATCCTTCTCCATCAAGTTGAGCTCTCTTACTTGAGTACCAGCTGTAAATGTATAGTGCATCATCGACATGATCCACTTACTGATTAAATCCCTGTGCGAGCGCAGAGCGGGTCACAGCACACTATGAGGGATTGGTCTCGGCAGTGGGCACAGAGCTTTTAATGGCGTCTGACTCCCTTTATTCCAATGTTCCTGATCTAGAACCCCCAAATCTCACTCGTGAGGCAAAGTCACACAAATCAGGCCCTGGTCTGGTTCTCAATTGTGTACAACCAGGAGAATCTCATCCGGTCCTGGATTGCTAAACCTAATAAATGTTTCCTATAGGGGGATTGTTCCAAGTCTGCATGAGAATGAATACTGCAAAACCAGGACTGGCTGAGCTTGGCAATTAAGAACCCTTCATCAGCAGCAGAGGATGGGGGGTCCCAAGGTAATTCAACTCCCTGAGTGCCTGGATGAGTTGTGGGTCTTGGGCTAGTATATGCTGTCTCTACAGTTTGAAGGATTCGATGTTTATAAGGCACGTGTAAACCAGGCCCGGGTATAGAAAATGAGCTAACTCAATGTATTATTTCCTGCTAAAAACATTTTATCAAATAAGATAGGCTTGCTCCCAGCCAACATATGAAAGGTCATTTTAGGGAGATATGGTGAGAAATGAGTAAAACTGCCATTAACGTACATCGGGAGAAGGTCAATGTTTTCAGGGGGACAATGGGAATGATACATTTTGCAGGTGGGGATGAAGGAGCCCCCCCTAATAAACACAGGTCTGTATACAGCTGGGGAGCAGAGATTTCAGCTTCCAACGGACAGATTAGGGAGATTTGGAGTTTGTGTCAAAAATGAAATTTAAAGAATACGTGAGAGGGAGACTGTTGTGGTCTCTGGCGGTAAAAATAAGTGATGCACTGAAACCCGAGAGGCCTGCTGATGTGTCCTGTCCAATCCTCAAAGCGCCCTTTCTAACATTAGCGATCAAACAGTCTAACTTGTAACCCCCCTCAGTGCAGTAGGGGTTCATTTCATATAAAAGGTACCCTGACATTAAGATGGGCGGGGATGGGCCTTTTGGGCCGGTTCCATGTTCTGCCGTCTCCCCAGCTCTTCATGTGTTAACCCCTTCTCTGCCTGCGGCACATCGCTCCCCCCTCTGGAATAAAGGGATTATTGTTTGTCGGGGAGAAAGTGAAAAAATAAAATAGTAATGTCTTTCTTAGTCTCCCCAATAAATAGGGAGATGTGACATTTATCGTGTTCTGAATGACTAGGAGTAACAATGTGTTTTTATTAAACCCAGATAGGGGAGCGGTGTGAAGGAGACCTGCGGTGAGGGACCTTGGGGTGCCGGCTGTAGGACAGCACCCCCGGATTCCCTGCAGCGAGGGGCCTCGGGGAGCCGGCTGTGGGACCGCACCCCCGGATTCCCTGCAGCGAGGGGCCTCGGGG
>CM071585.1:16311587-16326767 GCA_036426205.1 Ascaphus truei
AGGCAGGCAGTGATGGGCGGAGGGGGTAGGCAGGCAGTGATGGGCGGAGTGGGTAGGCAGGCAGTGATGGGCGGAGTGGGTAGGCAGGCAGTGATGGGCGGAGTGGGTAGGCAGGCAGTGATGGGCGGAGGGGGTAGGCAGGCAGTGATGGGCGGAGTGGGTAGGCAGGCAGTGATGGGCGGAGTGGGTAGGCAGTGTGGTGCTTATCTGCAGTCAATGTCTATATTCGGACACACCGTATCGCACCACGTTCCCATTTATTACGATTGCTGACCCAGTAGCAGAGAGAAGATCGGACACAATAACAACGGGGATTTAATGTAAACCGAACAGACCACCACCAAGATAAAATAAATCACAGGACCCCCAATCACCATCTACTCCGTGAGCCCGAGAGGGGGGCAGAGGAGGCACCGCTGCTAAGGAGGAGGACGCCCAATATGACGGTGAATCTCTGACCCCATGTGAGAGGTCAGAGCTGTGTCACACGGGGCAGTTGTGGATATTTCCTCACGCCCTGGCAGCTCCATTGATTATTATTTTGCACGTGACCGTAGCCTGTGCCGGTCAGTAACTCCACGTGTGCGTGGCCTGTGCTGGTCAGTAACTCCACGTGTGCGTAGCCTGTGCTGGTCAGTAACTCCACGTGTGCGTAACCTGTGCTGGTCAGTAACTCCACGTGACCGTGGCCTGTGTCGGTCAGTGACTCCACGTGCACGTACCTCGTGCGGTCAGTGACCTGCTGTGCGGGACGTCTCTGTCTGACTGCAGGAAGGATTGGGAGGTAGAGAAACTCATAGCACCAAAATATGCATCAGATCAAAGGGATTTTATTGTGCGAAACAGAGCGATTCTCTGGTTCTGTGATCACATTTCCTTTCTGGTCTCTTAAAAGATTACAAATATTTAAGGAAGATTTAAGTCAAACAGACCCATCTAAAAATCAGTCTTGAGTGAAGAAATACTTGCCTTGCCGGGGTTCTCTCTTTCGAGGCGGGTTCTGCAATGCACTGCAGAGCAATATGCATCTATCACACGCAGAGCAATAGCACCAGGATCTCTGCTTGTTAGACATTGGTTGAGCATTGACGCATGCTTTGGAAAGACAGTTTAGTTCATGTAGGGGGAGATTCACCAAGGTCTAGATCAGTGTTTTTCAACGGGAGTTCCTAGGAACTATTGGTTCCCGGGCATCCTAAAGGCGTTCCCTGCAATTTTCGGTTATTGAAAATTGCACCCAATTAACAGAAGAAATTTACACGCGGCATATTAGAGAGGGTTGGGGTCCTTACAATGTATTGATCTCAGACACACTATTAGAGAGGGTTGGGGGTTCCTTACAATGATTGGATCTCAGACGCGCCTATTAGAGAGGGTTGGAGGTTCCTTACAAAGATTGGATCTAGACGGCTATTAGAGAGGGTTAGGTTCTTACAATGATTCGGATCTCAAGAAGCGCTATTAGAGAGGGTTGCGGGGATCCTTACAATGCATCGATCTAGACGCTCTTTAGCGGAGGGTTGTGGGTTCCTTACAATGCATCATCGATCTCAGACGCGCTATTAGATGAGGGTTGGGGTTCCTTACAATGATACCTTATCTCAACGCTCTATTAGCGAGGGTTGGGGTTCCTTACAATGCATCTGATCTCAGACGCGCTATTAGAGAGGGTTGGGGTTCCTCAGAATTTCACAATATAATTATAGGGTTCCCTAACCAAAAAAGCGTTGAAACCCCTGCTCTAGAGTGTCAGCTCCTTGGGTCAGGGACCTACTTCCTATTGTCCGTTTTGTCTTAACATATATGTTCTCTTGTTATAGAATATTGTCCTCCCTCCCACATTGTACTGCACTGCTGAATATGTCGGCGCCATACAAATAGATTCTAATAACGCCGGCAGGTGGATGAGTTCCCCCACAGCGGACCTTGTGAATGTCCCCCACAATGTTTTTCGGACATGGTTTTTTTCGCTGCACTGTGAACCCAGGTCTCCATTAAGCAACGGATCTTGAAAAGCTCCTGTCCAGAAGGGACACGTCCCCCAGGACTCCCTGACCCGTCCAAAACCAAAGACCCAGAGGACCCAAGCTGAAAACCATGGCCTGGAGAAACCGTGTCCATGTGCCAGGCTTCTCTAGAGCCCGTGTGCTCCCCTAATTCTCTAACACCTGTGAAGAAGATGCCTTTATCCTCTGCGCCCCTCTCCCAATCCTCTCTCCCTTCCCACGCGTTCTCCGCTCATGACAAACAGAATAGTCGCAACGCAACATTACAAAGCATCTAACAGAGGTCACAAACACATTGGGAACAACAGACGGGTTGGGTTCTGGAGACGCGGGGCTGCACACGGCGTCCTCATGTGCAGGAGTATTCAGAAGGTGGGTCCCTTTCCCAAATGTCATAGCCACCTTCCCCTTTGTGCTATCGTCCTTCAGAAGTCACACCTGTCCATGTGCTCTTAAACCACCAGGTGGCAGTGTTTATTGTACTTCTCCAACAATGCCAGCGCTGGCAGGTGCAAGGCGCCACGCCTGTATAAACAATCAGAGTGGCTGGGGTGCTGGTAAAGGTTCTGTCACTCAAATAAAGGCCGCCCCAAGGCCCCAGCCCACAAGAACAGGTTCCAGTGAACACTGGAGATAAGAGGGCGTATTGTGCTCCATTTCCCATCACCCCAATAAAAGGAGGCGCCTGAGAATGGTTTATTTGTGTATCCACTCGGATCCCTCCGGGGGGCTCGTGTGGCGGGGGGCTCGTGTGGCGGGGGGCTCGTGTGGCACCGGCCCCAGATCAGAGAGTCTTACAAATGTTGCTTTTTTACAAGCTGACGAATCTACAAATGACAGCTGGTTTGAGATCGAGTTCACCCTGTGTTAAAATACCCTCTCCCAGGGATGGGGAGCGAGGAGAAGAGGAGGGACAGGAAGCAAGAGAGAGAGAGTGAGAGATGGAAATAGAGTACCAGGAGTGGCCAATGCCAGTCCTCAAGGGCCACCAGCAGGGCAGGTTTTAGGGATATCCCTGCTTCAGCACAGGTTGCTCAATCAGTGGCTCAGACCTGTGCTGAAGCAGGGATCGCCTTAAAACCTGACCTGTTGGTGGCCCTTGAGGACTGCAGTTGCCCACCTCTGAGAGAGGCAGAGAGGAAGTGCAGAGTTAGAGAGAAAGAGGGAGGGGGAGAGGAACGGAGGCAGATGTAAAGGAAAAGGCAGAACGTGGAGTGAATGAGAAGTAGGAGCTGGAGAGAGGAGAATGGATTTGGCAACGAGTCCAGTGGGAGACACGCACGCCGCGTCTCAGACCGTGGTGACAGAGAGCAGGGGGTTATACACCCGCTTGCCATCAGCTGACCGTGTCCCATGAGCCAGCATCTCCTGGATGGTGATCCAGTTGTCCAGGATCTTCTTGTTGCGTTTCTTCATGGTCTTGCGGTGGCTGAGGGCGATGATGCTCATCTCTCCCTTCCCTTCCCCGCCTTGCTGCTGCTGCTGCTGTTCCCGTAGGCAGTCCAACCTACTCTGCATCATGAATTCCCTTCTCTTCCTCTGCTCTCGAGCTCTCATCAAGTGCCTCTTTCTATCCTCCTTGCTCCAGTAGCGGCCCATCTTCATCTCGCTCACTGCGTCATCGTCGGTGGTCATCCCACTGCGCTCCTCTTTGATCTTCATGGCTCTGGCTTTCAGTAGACGGTCTCTCACGGGACGCTTGGCCACATAACGTGTCCCATCACTCCTCACCTTTACCTTCCACTCCATGCGTGGCTCTGCCTGGGGGTGAGAGCTCTGAGAAACCCCCATCCCTTTGCCGCAGGTAGGAACCCCTTCCAACTCTTCGAGGCTCCTTGGTTGTGCCAGCTGGAGGCAGCTCCGATACCGCTCCCCTCCCTGGGAGCGCTGACGTCTGCTGAGGTACGGGCTGCTCTCACGGCTCCCCCGATCCATCTCGCCCCCGGGTTTCACCCCCCTTCTCAGCCTCTCCTCTGTAGCATGGCGCCCATCACGGCATAAGGAGCGAAACTTGGGTGGCACAGGCTCGGGACTGCCAGGGTAGGGTAGCACATTTTTGCCATGTACTCTGTTCATGTTGGCATTGGTGGGGTGACCCTCAGCTGCCTGACGGAACCCGCCAGCGGCACTGTTGGCATCATTCAGCCGCCGCAATGGACTGTCCAAGGATGAGGGGCACTCCATCATAAGAGGGGTGCTCCGGCAGCTCTCGCCGGTGTTATAGGCACTGGTGCTGTCCTTGTCTGACCTCTCTGGCAGCTCAGTGATATCAGGGAGCTTGGTGGAGGCTTCTACGTTCACAGTGCCCCCACCAACAAACTCATACAGGCTGTCCTCCTCCTCCAGGAGCCAGGCTTTCATGCAGCGCTCCCGCAGCTGCTGCATCTTCTGCGCCCGCAGGACATTGCGGAACTTGAACTCCAGGTGCCGCAGCTCTTCCTCCAGCACGGCCATCTCCCGCAGGACGCTCTCATTGCGGTTCACATCCAGCCCGCCCTGCCGGGACGCGTAGAGGAAGGCCGGTCCGTTGCCATTCTCCAGGTGGCAGGTGATTTCCAGCAGCTCCCGGTACCGCTCATACTCCTCGTCTGTCAGCCCTGCGACCGGCGGAAGGACCTCGGTGTAAGGGGCCGAGCCGTCCGCTGCCAGCAAAGAGTCCAGGCTGTGGTGAAATTCCCGGCACTGCAGAGGATGCTGGGAGTCCGCACGCAGGAAGCGCAGGCGTCGCTGGCTGCCCGGTGTGTTGGCGTTGCTGGTCTGATCGTCCCCCAGGAGGTCGTGCTCAGAGCTCTCCTCGTTGCGGGTGCTCTCGTCCGTCCGTCCCACCCCACTGTCCAGCTCCTGGCTGCGACTCAGCCCTGCGGGGTGAGGGAAAGGTCGGGGAGATTTGGGGCTGGCCTCCGCTTTGTCATTCTCCGCCTGTGAGAGTAGAAGAGTCTAATATGAGACAAGGGGAAGGAAGAACGCAAAGAACGACAGAACATGCAAAGAAAAGAGTGAAGGAGACATGCACAGAGACGGGCAAAGCTATTGTATTTATTTCAAAGTATTTGGCCAGGGGAGATTCATTGAGATACTTGAATATGAGATTGTGTGTGTTGGGTTACAGAACAGGAGCACTGGGGTAATTATGAGCATAATACACAGTTACAGACATGGTTAACAAGAGACTGCAGATAGCTTGAATTTTCCGAGAGTGCAAGATACTCTGAGAGACTGCCGTGGAGTTTATGGAAATAGAGACTGCCCCGCTTGTGTATGAGACCTGGGGAGAGTAAGTGAATTGCTGGAGGAGCGCGTTAGGTGGCGCGTGCTGGGTTGGGTCGGGATTAGTAGGTGTCGGTATCCCGAGTCACCAGAGAAAGGGCCCAGGCGACATGCTGATGTTGGGAGGGGGGGACAGGGCTGGTTTTGTACCTGTTGTGGAGGTGGAGAGGGCAACGTCTGTGCTTGCAGCTCCTCTTCATTTTCAGACACAAAGTCATCCAGGAAGTCCTCTCTGTCGCTATCCTTCCATCGCCTGCCCAACTGGGAGAAACCAGGGAAGAGGAGGTGAGAAGTATCCTGTCACCGTTCTCCTGCTAAGCTCTGTCCTTGGTGAATATGTCACCGAGAGAGACTTGCGTCCTATCACCCTTTCATTTAGACACCTACACAGCAGCCTTGCACGCTAGGCACCTTTTTGGTGGTCAGTACGTTGAGCTGGCTTTGCAAACCTGCCCCACATCCATCATCTCTCCTGTCTTTTAAGTCAAACAGGATGTGTTCTGTTAGCTGCTTTTGGACATCCGTCTGAGGGGAGAGATGGACAATCTGTGGAACTCATGTTGTGGTTGTGTGGAGTGGAACTAAGTGTCGCTGAGTAGGTGGGAATGTGATGAAGAACTCTGCACTGCTGAAGTAATGCAGGGATGGGTAAGTATTGTGGGTCCCTAATATATTTCTGCGTAGAACTAACAGTGGAACAGAAGCCGGTATAGCTCGAAGGCCCAGGAATAATTAACCTCTCACCTCTGTCTCTGGACGAGCCACCAGCAGAGAGATGTTTGTGCTCTCCTCCTGGGTCAGGATGGCCACGGCCTCCTCCCGATTCTGCACGTCCATGCCATTTATCTGAGAGTGAGAAGACACACCAGGAATGGTGACAGGTAGAGCATGTTACACTCTGCGGTGGGAGTGGCAGGGGAGATGGACCATAGGTACCTGCGGTATTGTATCATCCCAAAGTTTACGGAACAGGCTTTGTCCGTGGGACCTTTTTGTGACCCCATATCCCCTTTGTCATTATGCTCATGTGCCCCACTGTGGTTAGAGGGATAGAACCAGAGCAGTTATAGACCCCGCAGTATCCGTGTCACAGTGTTGCTTCATACTTAAGAGCCTAATGTCCATTCTACCAGTGAAAGAAGGGGCTCCATGGATGACGAGTCCCTCCATTCTCTGTCACACTGCAAGGTGACACAGTGACCGCTAGTCTGGCGGCTTTTCATCGCTCCTCAGGTCTTCTTAATTACCTGTAGGATTCGGTCTCCTTCCCTTATCCGCCCATCTCTCGCTGCGATGCTGTTTGGGTTCACCTGTCAGAGAGAACACGCGGTCACTGAGAAGTCATCCTGTCTCCCTGGTCTCCCCCAGCTGTCTCTGGCTGCAGCAATAGGTAGCTTATTTGTTAAAACACCCTAATAAGCATTTCTCTCTTGACCACCGCAACACGTATTTAGGCTGCGCTTATAGTGCTGGCGACGGGATGTCGCGTAAAAACAAATGCATTGTCGCCGTTATCGGCGCTTATAGTGCACGCGACCAAGCGACAGCGCTACCAAAAATCTGGTAGTCACTGTTATTTGATTTTTTCAGCGACAGTCTCCCCTTGGGGCCAATCAGAGAGCTTGTCCGTCTCTCTGCCCTCCCCCTTTCTTTTTTTTTCTTCAAAACTTTATTGTATTTTTCAAGACATGGACATCGATGATATATGAAGTCAATTCACATCGGGGCGCCAAACATCCTGTTTTCCTTTACAATACAAAGAGTCAGAAACCTAGATTATGGATACACTGTGTGCTTTCACAGTGTCTATAAATTGCTGAGATGCAAGTGCACTCCCTTAATTTAACTTAGGGGGTTCGACTTTTCCTTATTCAAACCCATTTAATCCATGAGAAAAGGGATAGCTGGAAATAAGGAGAGAAAGAGGAAAGGGGAGAGTGGGAGCGAAAGAGGGGAGGGGGGAAACCTCAAAGGGGAAGGGGGTGGGTGGGTGCCCTGGGTGCCCTCCCCCTTTCTGACGTCACTGGCCTTGTAGCCAGCGTCGTCGCCTAAACTTTAAATGCAACTATCGCAATGGCGACGGGTGACGTCATCGCAGTAGGCGCGAAGCTAAAAGGTGCAGTGACAGCTGATGCTTGGAAGGCTTGCTACGGAGCCGTCTCTAGAAGGTTAAAAGCAACACCATGACTATGTTGGCTAGAGGAGGTGAGGTCAGAGGGCGCCTCATGGAGACAATGTAACAAGGGCAAAGTCACACGCGTGATCTGCTTTTGTGGCTGTGATATGTAGAGTGGGTGTCACTATTTTGGCAGTGGTCCAGGAGGATGAAGTGATGACGTAGAGAGAGCCTCATACCTCCCCTACGTATATCCCCAGGTCCTCCTCATCATCAGTGCGGTAACACACGGTCAGTCCAAGCTTGTCCTGGTGGTTGGACTTACACAGCTCCACCTCCTGAGGAAGAGAAAGACGAGGCCGAAGCAGACAGGGAGGATAGAGGAGCAGACACAGAGTCACTGGGAGGTGCAGGAAGACTCAGGAGATACAAGCAGATAAAGGGATAGAGACAGATAAAGGAGGGAGGGAGAGATAAGAGGGGAGAGAGAGAGAAGAGGGGAGAGAGAGAGAAGAGGGGGGAGAGAGGAGGGAGGAAGAGGGGGAGAGAGAGGGGGAAAAGGAGGGGCGAGAGACAGGAGAGAGGAGAGAGGGGAGAGAGGAGCGAGGGGAGTGAGAGGGGGGGGAGAGGAGAGAGGAGAGAAGTGATTAGGGCAGGGAAAAGATAGAGACAGAGAGAGAGACAAAAAATAGGAAGATAAAGGGATATTAAAAAAAGATTTGAGACACTGGGTTGTATATACAGGAGGCACCAGAGCAAGAGATAAGAAAATAGAGATAGGAGAGATACAGAGAAAGAAACCAAAGAGGGGTACAATGACAATGACACCGTGGCAGACAGGGAAAGTACATAAAGGGTTTTATAGCGATACTGACACGTATGAGACGTTTGTTATAGCGATACAGTACACGTATTAGAGTGTTTTATGCGATGTACAAGTGGGGGGTGTGGGGGGTGGGGGGGTGTGGGGGGGTGGGGGGGGGGGCGGGGGGGGGGGGGGGGGGGGTGTACGGTGGGGGGGGAGGGGGTGCGGGCGGGCGGGGGGGGGCGGGGGGGGGGTGGGGGGGAGGGGGGGGGTGGGGGGCGGCGGGGGGGGGTGGGGGGGCGGCGGGGGTGGTGGTGGGGGGGTCGGTGGGGAAAACAATAAAACAAAAAAAAAAAAAAAAAAAAAATAAATACAAAAAACAAAAAAAAAAGAAAAAAAAACAAAAAAAACAAAAGAAAAAAAAAAAAAAAAAAAAAATAACAAGAAAAAAAACAAAACCAACAAAAAAAAAGGGGGGGGGGGGGTGCGGGGGTACGGGGGGGGGGGGGGGGGGGGGGGGGGGGGGGGGGGGGGGGGGGGGGGGGGGGGGGGGGGGGGGGCGGGGGGGGGGGGGGGGGGGGGGGGGGGGGGGGGGGGGGGGGGGGGGCCAATAGTTGTTTTTTTTATTTGGTGAAAAAAAAAAAAATTGTGTTGTTTGGGTGTTTTTAAAAAAAGGGGGTGGGGGGGGTGGGTGGGGGGGGGGGGCTGGTGAGGGGGGGGGGGTGGAGGGGGGTGGGGGGGGGTGTGGGGGGGGGGTGGGGGGGGGGAGGGGGGGCCGGGGGCGGGGGTGGGGGGTTTTGGGGGGGGTGGGGGGGGCGGGGGTTGGGGTGGGGGGGGGTGGGCGTGGGTGGGGGGGTAGAAGTGTTTATAGCGATACAGACACGTAATTAGATGTGTTTTATAGCGATACAGTGACAATTAAGATGCTTGATACGATACAGTGACAGTTACAGATGTGTATAGCGCTACAGTGACACTATAGTGTGTATAGCGATACAGTGACACGATGACGTGTTAAGCGATCCGTGACACGTATAGACGTTGTTAGTGATACAAGTTGACACGGTTATAGAAGTGTATAGCGAACAGTGACAAGTATGAAGGTTATAGCGATACAGTGACAACGTATAGAAGTGATATAGCGCTACAGTGACACGTATAGAAGTTGGTTATAGCGATTTACACGTGACAGTAATAGAAGTGTAACTGCACCGACAACTTTATTCGAGCAAATTACCCAGGTATGTACCTGGCAGATACCTGGAATGCGCCGCTCCTCACCTCTGACAAGCCCCGTTGCGTTTGCCTTCCCAGCCTGGGTTCATGCCTGGCTGACGGGCGGCTGATCTGTTAAATGATAATGATTAGGATTTAATAGGCTGCAATGCTTCGCGTGTCTACCAGATGGCATAAATTCATGAATTGTAATGCAGTATATATATATATACTGTGCAGTATTGCAGCCAGCGGGAATAAAATGCTTCAATCCCTGCCTGGAAAATACCTCAATGCACTCGGGCAGAAAACAGTCACAAACCTCAATACACCCGGGTATACCCGAATTCGTGGGACTAGCCGAGCTCGAATAAAGTGTGTCGCCAGTGTATAGCGATACAGTGACACGGTATAGAAGTGTATAGCGATACAGTGACACGTATAGAAGTGTATAGCGGTACAGTGTATGAGATCACTGGGCAGTGGGAAGGAACTCACCTCGTATTCCAGTTCATCTGCCCGCTCTCCCTCAGGCTGAACGCCCTCCATATACTCAGCCTGCTCATAAAACTCATTCCCAATGGGAGGACTGTGAGAGGAAGAACAATCCACCCTGAACATCCTGAGCCTGTGCACAATCGCCTCGCACACGTCATCTCACCCACTCGTGTAATATCCACGTACATTATATCCCCATGTATAAGAATACATTAGGGTCAGTGCTAATAATGCAGCGTCCCTACTGCCTGAATGTTGGACTCAATGCCTCACTGGGCCCTTCTGTATCGGGATTACTATATCAGTGAGGTTTCTTCTGTCTGTCAGCACTGTCGTGGGAGTGAGACTGGACATTGCTGTGTCAATATGTCAGCCTTTAGTGGGTCTGGGTGTCAATATGGGTGTGACATGTAAAATGTGTGTTTCCCCTTATTTTGGGAGTGGCACAATGGATGTGTCTGTCGCTGTGTCACCCTACAAGGGGAAACACAATCCTCAAAGCACAGGTCTCCTCTAGGACAGAGGTACACACTGCAGGTCTCCTCTGGGACAGAGATACACAGTGCAGGTCTCCTCTGGGACAGAGATACACAGTGCAGGTCTCCTCTGGGACAGAGATACACAGTGCAGGTCTCCCCTAGGACAGAGGTACACAGTGCAGGTCTCCTCTGGGACAGAGATACACAGTGCAGGTCTCCCCTAGGACAGAGGTACACAGTGCAGGTCTCCTCTGGGGCAGAGGTACAAAGTGCAGGTCTCCCCTAGGACAGAGATACACAGTGTAGGTCTCCCCTAGGGCAGAGGTACAAAGCCGAGCTCTACTCACACGTTCACAATGCAATTCTTCATCTATTGTAACAACCTAGGAGAAACAGAGGAGAAACAACGTTTCACGTCCCATATGGACCGTACTTCAGGGCCCTACTTTGTACCTCTGTCCTAGAGGAGACTGGCATTTTGAGGACTTTGTTGGTCTGTGTTGTGTTGGCTGCACAGGCCGGATTCTCCTCGCCTGAAACGGTTTCCCCGCACGTTGGCACTGTGCCCTACAAGGGGAGGCATTACGTGTGTGTGTGTCACTGCTTTTGTTGACGTTTTACATTGGAAGCAAGTGTCACTATGTCCCCACCAAACGGGAGCGACACGTGAGGTCACGGGGTCTTTACTCACAGCTCCGACAGTACGTATGGCTCCAGGACCACCATGGCAGGGCTGGGGGGCCGCGCCTTGCCCAGTGTCATGATGTGCTCAAAGGTGATGTCTGTCTGCGTCCCGCTGTCCACAAACTGCAGGTCATGGGAGGAGGTGGCCAGGGTCCCCTTCATACGGGGGCTCCGCCTCAGCACCTGGATCAGCAGGGGGTCTTTACTTGCCCGCAGGGTCTCCAGCGTCTGCTCCTGGGACAGTCGCGAGAGGTCCTTCCCGTTCACCTGTGAATGGCAGAGAATCAGTGGTGCTGTCCCAACACTGCCCATCAAGTGGGTGTAAACAAAAGGAACGGGGGCGCAAAGGAAGGGAAATGATCACTAAAAGTGCAAAATAATATCTATTTACATGGCCCAGCATGCACCGGCACTCCTACGCGTTTTCATCAGGAAGTATCCCACTTGACACGAAACGCGTAGGAGTGCCGGTGCATGCTGGGCAGCGGCGTGACGACGCGATACGCCCAACAGCTTCACACCAGTGCAGGAACTTTCACACGGAGATGCCCCTCAGCTTTACCATCTGCTACCCGGAGAGCGGTTTTGTGCCCAGGTTGCGGACGTCACGGTTGTGGTGCTTACAAGCTCGGTGTGTTAGGATCGACGCGGTCGTATTTTTATTGTAAGTTGTGTACTTTTTAATATATGTCCATGTACATTGATATTATTTTGCACTTTTAGTGATCATTTCTCTTCTTTTGTTTATGTGCTTGTGAGTGTCCTCCAGCCCCGCTGATCACGGCAGACGGGGAGCAGCACTGAAGAGAGATTACCATCCGAGATCCGTGAGGGCCAGCGCGCACTTACCTTTCCCCTTCACCCACCAAGTGGGTGCACCTGGATTCAGTCCCCGTGACCTTGGGGCACGTCACTTAATCTCCCTGTACCTCGGGCACCAATAATTAGATTGCAAGCTTTACGAGTCAGGAACCTGCGATTAGAATGCCGTGTACAGTGGAGTGTACCCCACAGTGCTGCTACCTGACAGTATTATTGCAGTGAAACTTCTTTAGTGGCACCTAGTCAATTTTGATGGAACAAAACTCCTTCATGGAGACGAAAATGTGAAACGGAAATGACGTCACGCTCCTAACGGCCGCTGCTCCCCCCACACGCATGCTGACATCTGCCGCGCATGTGCAGTAGTGATGGCGCCGCTGACGGACACCATGCATGCGCAGAAGCGGCTGGCATTGCTCAGTTCTCCAGCGCATGCGCAGAGGCTTCTGGGGCTCGGCAGTACGTTGCGCATGGGCAGCAGAGGAGAAGAGGACACGGAGCGCAGACCACCCACCCACACCCCGTGTCACACACCCTGTCACTCACACACAGACACACTCAAACACACACACACATACATACACTTTCACACACACACACAAACACACACAGACACACACACGTGTTGCTGACAACACACAAAGAAGTTTCACTTACTATGCGCGTGCACAGCACACACAGCTTTTTTTTATTCATTGTTGCATATGTGTCCCCCAGTTATAATGGGATAATTATGTCTCGTCCCCAATAGAAGCTTCTAGTTAGTTTTAGTAAGGGGGTGGTCCATGGGTGGTTATAAATACCACGGGAACATAGACTACTCCGGAATAAGCAGGAAGGTGAACTAGAAGACAGGAGCCCCTGGCCCTGAGGCGTATGATATGGAAGGGACTCCTAATTTTAGCTAATTAGGTTTTCCCTATATATTCTATACATCTGCACCTACCATCATTGTGCATTTATACATTATTCCCATTAAGATTAGTTTTTATCTGAGTTTTTTTTAACATTAATTATTAATATAATTTTTTAACTATCATATGTATTTTTTTAAATTATATATATATATCTTATATACCTTATATACCTTAGTGTGTGTGTGTGTGTGTATATATATATTTTTTTTTAATATATATATATATATACACACACTAAGGTCTCTGTTTTATTAGTTGTTCTTTGTGAACTTTTATTCTATATTGTATTATTTTACTGTATAATTACTATGTGGCATTCATATTGTTTTATATATATTTCATACCCAATGTGCCATTATATATGCATTTTGTACTCAATCAGTTCATTCCCTATATTCCATCCCTTTTGCACTCGTGCGCACTGTGCTCGTTGCATATTGGTCGCTTATTATGTCCATCAACTACAGCTGGTTGCTTATCGAATTTGAGCCTATATAACCCTTATGAGCCATCGTCAAACTACTCCCCTGACGAAGTCACGTTGATGACGAAAAGCGTTGGGAAGTAGTGGCCGAGGTGACGTCATCACGTAGCGGAGGTCTGATCTCTCCCTGCACACAGCTGATCACGGACGCCAGGCTGTTTCTACGAAGAGATTTGCTGCAGGACTGAGCGAGTTGCTCTCACAGCTACATTCACTTCGGAAGGCACATTGATTTACCAGCTTGATCACACGGTTGACACCAGTCCAGCTTTTCAAGAGCCCAGCTGTTCGTTTTTGGATCAGGACCAGCACCTGGTGACGTTACCCTCTTAGAGATTTTCTCTTTTATTCCCCATTTCTACCTCCTGTTGGGCTCTTACATTCACATTGGTGCCAGGACTTCTCATCATTATGGAATATGAGATGAGTACTATCCTGCTGAGATAATATCTCTCTCTCTGCGCTATTTCTAGCTACACTTGTGAGTGGGCTATTTTAGATTCTCTATTTTTGATAATAAAGGTCTACACAGATTTATGTGGCATGCACTTCTTTTTTTTCTTTTTTTCAATAGAAGACAGGAGCCCCTGGCCCTAAGGTGTACGATATGGAAGGGACTCCTCATAAACACTTTTATACCAGTTAGCCGGGTACGGTTTCCTGGGGAAAACTTTCCAAAGAATAAGCTCGGGTCACTTACTGATCTTTCTATCTCTTTAGCATTCAGATACCACATACAGGGGCGAGAATACGTGTGTGACCCCCTATGATAATTATGAAAATTCTATAGTTTTCCCATGATAGCCTTCTTGAATCAAAACCCGGTAATTTCTTAAATACCCAATAGGGTTTATATTAACCAATTCCATGTCTTTTGAAACAAAATGATGTGGGAATTAGACAAAAAGTGAGTAATTAAGAGTCAGTGTATGTGCAAAAGTAAATGAAACCCTGGTTTTATCAGCTAAATTAAAGGGGTCATTAGAATCAGGTGTTTAAATAATTAGGTAGATCTTCAGGGTGAATTTTGGAGGCCCCACCCTATATAAAGAACAGAAACTTTGTGAGTTGGTCTTCACCATACAGGTGTGTGGAAACACGTCATGCCACGATCAAAAGACATCTCTGAGGACCTCAGAAAAGCAGCTATTGATGCTCATCAGTCCTAGAAGGGATTACAAAACCATTGCTAAGGATATGGGGCTCCACCAATCCACTGCCAGACAGTTCAATGCCACAGTCACTCTACCCAGGAGATGTCGTCCTACCAAAATATCTCCAAGGACAAACCGGCAAATCACCCAGGAAGTCACAAAGAATCCCAGAGTAACATCCAAGGATCTGCAGGCCCCTCTCGCCTCGGCTAATGTGAGTGTTCATGGCTCAGCTATCGGAAAAAGACTGAACAAGAACGGCGTTCATGGAAGGACAGCCAGGAGGAAACCACCGCTCCCTAAAAAGAACATTGCTGCCGTCTGAAGTTCGCCGAAGAGCACATAGATGATACATAAAACTTCTGGAACAATTTTTTCTGAACAGACGAGTCAAAAGGTAGAACGTTTTGGTCTCAATGAGAAAACGTTATGTTTGGCGAAGACCAAACATTGCGTTCGAACAGAAGAACCTCATCCTAACCGTCAAGCATGGTGATGGGGGTGGGATGGTTTGGGGCTGCTTTGCTGCCTCAGCACCTGGACGGCTCGCCATCATTGACACAACTATGAAATCTGCATTGTATCAGAAGATTTTTAAGGAAAATGCAAGGAAGCCTTCAAATGTCATTGAGTTGAAGCAGTTGTGTAAGGAGGAATGAGCCAAAATTCCTCAAAACCGGTGTGTGAGACTGACCGATGTGAGAGACTGACCGATGTGAGAGACTGACCGATG
>CM071585.1:16338600-16377143 GCA_036426205.1 Ascaphus truei
TGTACACCACTGCCCCTCTCTCAGCCCTCCAGATGGAAGAATGTACCTGGACACACTGCCACTCATCTCTAACAGCCTCCCGCTGGAAGGTCGGTACACACTGCCACTCTCCTCACAGCCCTCCAGCTGGAGCATGTACACACGCCACTCCTCTCCACGACTCCAGCTGGATGGTGTAACAATGCACTCTCCTCTACAGGCCTCCAGTTGAAAGCGTTACACAATGCCATCTCTCTCAAGCCCAGCTGTGGTGGATGGGTGGGGGGGGAGGAAGGGGGGAGGGGGAGCGTTATGTTTAACACACTGCCACTCTCTCAAAGCCCTCCCGCTGGAAGAATGGTACCCTGCCAATCTATCACAGTACTCAGAGGAACGTGTACAAAATCGCCCTCTCTCTCACCAGCCCTCCCAGCTGGAAGCATGTACACTGAACTCTCTCACAGCACATCCAGTGGAGGAAGCATGTACCACTGCCACTCTCTCTCACCAGCCTTCCAGCTGGAAGCCATGTACACCTGCCACTCTCTCTACACAGCCCCTCCAGCTGCGAAGAGTGTACAACTGCAACTTCTCTCACAGCCCTCCAGCTGGAGCATGTAACACACTGCCATCTCTTCACAGCCCTCCAGGCGGAAGATGGTACACAACGACACTCTCTCTCACAGCCCTCCAGCTGGGAAAGCCGTGTACACAAGGCAAACTCTGCTTCACAGCCATCCATGCTGGAACATGTACACACTGAACTCTCCTATTCACAGCCCTCAGCGGACGCAATGGTACACACTGCCATCTCTCTACAGCCGTCGCTGGAAGCGTGTACACACGGCCACTCGCTAACAACCCTCCCAGTGGACGAATTACACACTGCCCCACGCTCTCTCACAGCCCTCAGCTGGAGGTGTAATCCGTAAGGAACTTAAGGAAAGGAAGTACATAAGGAGATTTAATGGCCTTGTTTGATTGTTGCTTTCTGTTATAATAGAGGGGATCCACAGCCACCATGCAAGATTGCATTACTTTGAAAGCGTCAGTGTCGCGCGTGGGAGACGGGTACAGGAAGAGGTGGCAATATGGGCAGTATTTCAGTATTTCCGCGGGTCAGAAGACGGTGCAATATGGGCAGTATTTCAGTATTTCAGACGGGTACAGGAAGAGGTGGCAATATGGGCAGTATTTCAGTATTTCATTAAAGGTGCCAGACTGAACTGATGGCAGAGACGTGATTGATACAAATTATTCTGTAATGTCAATTTCATGCGCTTTATGCTTATTCCAGACGGACACAAATACGTATTTTAGCATTTTTAAAGAATTTCTTGACAGGAGACAATTTTTATGACAGTAATAATGTTATAAAGGTAAAAGAAAGAGCAACGGATCATCGTGCAAGGGGCAGCAAGACAGATAACCCGTGCGAATATCTGCCACCGGTCCCTCAAATCAGATCCCCTCACACAATCGCACATTATGGCAGCCGGGTAAAACCCTCCAGGAGTGAACAGCAGATCCCCTCACCCCATCCCATCATACAGCGGGTAACCCTCGGGAGTATAGTAAGCACAGGTATAGCACAGGTACTGAGTAAGCACAGGTATAGCACAGGTACTGAGTAAGCACAGGTACACTGCACTTCTCTATGTTGTACACATAGGAATAGATAGTAGTATTTTCAGTTTGTGCTCTGGACTGCGCGTAGGTTGAGTTTAACCATGAGTGGCCAACTCCACTCCTCAAGGGCCACCAACAGGTCAAGTTTTCAGGATATCCCTGCTTCAGCACAGGTGTTGCAATCTTCGACTGAGCCACTGATAGAGCCCCCTTTGCTGAAGCTGTGATATTCTGAAAACTTGGCCCTTGAGGTCTGGAGATGGCCGCCCCTGCGCTGAACAGTTTAAGGCTACGGCCCCAGTCCTCCCGGCTGCACGCGCGCCTGGCGTCCTGGCGGCACGAGCACAGTTTAAAGCTACAATCGGCGGTCTGTAGGGAGCTCGGGAGGGAGGGGGGAATGACAGGGGGGGGGGGTGCCATGATGGGGCATATCTGCCCTTCCATTGGTGTGCGCCGACCACGTGATCGCAAAATTCATGTCTTCCCCGCCAGCAGACGCGTCGTAGCGCTTTGCGCGCTCACACACGGCCACTGGTGCCTGCCCCATGCTGTGTAGCGCACACCGCAGCCTACACTGGGGACATGGCAAAAGGTTCTTTCTCCCCCAAACTCGCATTGTTTCCCACACAAAGTGTTACATTCTGAGCCTGACATTGAAGTGGCAGATAAGGCGTTCCGTGGCCGAGGCGCGTTCTATAGTGCCGGGGGCGGAGTTTTAGTTGGCTGACGTCAGTCAGCCTTTCTATACAAGTATACATGTGTTCTATACACACACATACATATACACATAGACACACACAAACACACACAAAACACTGTATACTCACACAGTATATACACGAACAGCACGCGTCACGTGCACGCGCTTTCGCATAGGCACGCGCGGCCGCATGCTGTATATATAACGCCCCTAACTCAACTGGCCTGAGGAATTATTACCTCCCGGGGCAAACACCACTGGGCATTCCATTTTATGTTACCCCTACAGCTGGCACCGGGCCTGAAATGGCAGAAAATGGGTTAAGCTGATTTCTGCACAGACAATAACCAGTGTATAACCCCCCCCCCCCCCCCATTCCCGCCCCCCCCCCCCCCCCCCCAATTTCCTATTTCCTTTGCCCGTTTCCCCCTTGTCTGGATTTTATTAGCTCAGCGCTGGCAGGTAGGTTGTGTTCCCTGAGAGAGAGAGCTGTCATACCCCAGAGCCTGTTGTTGCATTGATCCGCGCAGTCTGCGCTGTGCGCCAGAGATCAGACAAGTTCTCTGCAACCAGCGGAAACGAAAACTCATTTACTGCCTCCTATTGTACCAGGAATCGCCTGCCTCCCGAGGAGATGAAACCAGTGCACATCTCACCATCCCATTGTCTCCTTCCAAATTAATCCGGATCCCACCCACCTCTTTCCTCCTTCACCCCAAACCAATGTTATAATATCCCATTAACGTATGAATGTTATACTAAAGGTGCCTCATGGCTGAGAACATTAACTCACTGAGTAAATATGATATATAGATGTATATATGACATCTGACGTTTTATGGCATGAAAGGCTGTATTGCTGCTATACCTGGCCAGCATTACCACGAAATCCACACAAAAGTGGCACATGGCCTTGTTACCCCCCACCCCATTCTGCTGCCCTCTTTTATACCCCACTCCCTACCTACTCTTTATATTATATTTCACCTCTTCCCCCCGAGTGCTTAAATCCAGCCAAATAGCATCCTGACGATGCCTCTTCGCGCACACTTACTCTTTCCTCCACAGGCGCTCTCACTAACCCTCATTCTCTGTCCTGTTTGCTCTCTCCACAAAGGCACGGTGACTAATGACTCCAATATCCTCCGCTCAGCAGCTGTCAGCCTGTGCCCATTACCATGCCAGATATGCATCATGTGATGACTGGGGTCAGATGTTAAGACTTCTCCTGTGGCTCTCTGGATGCCTTCACATGCAACCACCAGCCCATGGCTACATTATTGTGGAGCTCCAGAAATGATACATCAGCAATAAAGCAAAAGATAACTGGACTGGATTGAAGAGACCGCCAATTCACTAGTGTAGCTGCATTGAATCGGATTATAATGAGATGTATCTACACTCAGTAGGATAGTATGTGTGGGTGCTGAGCTCTTAATTAATCACGTCCAATGCATTTAGTGGTGGTCTTCAACCTTCTTTTTTGTTACGAAACCCTATAATTATATTGTGAAATATAGATGCAGTGTAAGGAACCCCAACCCCCTCTAATAGCGCGTCTGAGATCAGATGCATGGTAAGGAACCCCAACCCTCTCTAATAGCGCGTCTGAGATCAAATGCATTGTAAGGAACCCCAACCCCCTCTAATAGTGCGTCTGAGATCCGATGCATTGTAAGGAACCCCAACCCTCTCTAATAGCGCGTCTGAGATCAAATGCATTGTAAGGAACCCCAACCCCCTCTAATAGTGCGTCTGAGATCAGATGCATTGTAAGGAACCCCAACCCTCTCTAATAGCGCGTCTGAGATCAGATGCATTGTAAGGAACCCCAACCCTCTCTAATAGCGCGTCTCGGATCAGATGCATTGTAAGGAACCCCAACCCTCTATAATAGCGCGTCTGAGATCAGATGCATTGTAAGGAACCCCGACCCTCTCTAATACCGCGTCTGAGATTATATGTATTGTAAATTCTTCTGTATTTGGTACAATTTTGAAATTTGCAGGGAACCCAAGGACTCCTAGGAACCTCTGTTGAAAAACACCGACATATACAGTACATATATACAGTACATATATACAGTACATATATACAGTACATATATACAGTAGCACTCTGTCTCATGTTCCATTAAATCTGGATTTATTCCACAACATTTCGGTCATGCTGAGAGGGCCCTTCTCCAGGCAGTGGCCATGCACATTAAGGCCACAGCCCCCGTGTCAGCTGCGGCACGTGCATGGGTGCAAGCTGCGGTCTGTGCTGGAGCTGCAGGAGGAAAGACAAGATTGCGACAGGGGGCGCGGCTATGACGTCACGGAGCTGGTTCGCCCTCATTGGCTGAACTGCTGCCGTGACGTGGCCAGCGCTCCGTCGCCACTAGCAAAGACAAAATTCTTGTCTTTGCAAAAATGTGGTGGCGCATTGCGACGGGCGCATCGGCAGTTACTGGGGCCGGCGCCATAGTGGGCCATACCTTCTGTGCGCCATGCACGCCATCGCGGCCACGGACACTGGGGACTCGGCCTAAGGACAGTGCCAATAACACCATGTGATGTGCATAGCAATGCAAGAACCTTCACCCTGCAAGCGATGGGAGCAGAGACCTCCTTACGCACGGTACCAGTATGTGTCACTGTCTGTATCCTTGTTACTGGGGCCGGCGCCATAGTACCTTCTGTGCACCCTGCAAGCGATGGGAGCAGAGACCTCCTTACGCACGGTACCAGTATGTGGCACTGTCCATATCCTCGTTACTGGGGCCGGCGCCATAGTACCTTCTGTGCACCCTGCAAGCGACGGGAGCAGAGACCTCCTTACGCACGGTACCAGTATGTGTCAATGTCCGTATCCTCGTTACTGGGGCCGGCGCCATAGTACCTTCTGTGCACCCTGCAAGCGATGGGAGCAGAGACCTCCTTACGTACGGTACCAGTATGTGTCACTGTCTGTATCCCTGTTACTGACTTGAAAACTCAATATACTGCTCCAAGAAATATGTCGAAGCTTTATAAATAAATATACTACACATAATAATTATAACGACAACGGCTATTTCCTTACTCTTCCCTTCCTCCTGAAGTGAATATTGGGGACATGTGTCCATAGCCAGAGCCGCTGTGGAGACAAAAGGAAGACACAGCCATTAGCTGAAAGGGTTATTTGCTCAGTACTTCATACAGCCTCGCTGTACTGTATGTTAAATGTCCTGTTTCTTCTACAGATGACTCCAGCAAAACAGAACTCAGCATTCTAGTCTTTGCACACAAAAAGAAATGTTTATTTTGAAAATAATTACTTACATACAAAAATAGTAAGAATGGCGCTGACGTTGCAAATAGGTTAGAATATTGTCCTTGATGATTGCATATAGTAGCTTTCTGTTTCTGAGTGATTCTTAATATCTAAACTGAGAAAAACTGATAGACCAAAACGTCCCTGAATGGGGCGGTTGGATCAGTCGTAAAAACCCTATTTAACAGCACTCATTCACATTATCAGTTTTTCTCAGTTTAGCCTTTGACTTCATTCCCTATTGCACCGTTCACACTTATTACACAATTGCTCATTTCAGGAGTGCTGGTGTTTTGCTTGTTAGTTGTGTTCTTACTATCATGATAAAAACTTATCTTTCCTCCATTTTGGTTTTAACCCGTCTCTCTCTCTTCACGGTGGAATCAATCACCGTGCCACTCGCCTGTCTCCACCTTCTTTCCCTCTTTGTCTCTCAGTCTGTTGCTACATATGAATTGAGATAATATTCCTTGAATCAGCTGTTACTATATATTTCTATTCCAAATTAGGTCCTGCAGCCTCAAACCGATGTCATATGAACTGCCCACAACTCCCTCCATACAATAACCAAATATGGCGTATGTACTGGAAGTTTCTGAGAACTCCTTATTAATCCACCCTAACTGTCATAGCCTCTTCGGTTGCATCAGCTAAAACCTACAGTTGTCAATAATCACTCAGTGTCAACATAAACAGGATTTCTCTATAGAGACAACTGTACTCTTAATATAACTCTCCAATGTACGGGAACTGACTATATCCCAATATATATCCATATATATATATACACAGACACACCAATTAAGAATATGTGACATATAGAAAGAACCTATATTGCATATTATACTATACTTATACTGCATATTTTGCCACTGTATTGATAACAGATTCACTCATTACAATATATTTATTGTTGAATTGGGTTTCTTACACAGTTCAAGCTACTTAAAGCAGCCTTCTTGTGTAATGTTATTGGGCAATATGTATTTGAACTGGCACTTCCTTCTGCGTGATATTTAGACGTACGGGTGGATTGCTTTAAATATAAATATATATATATATATATCTTATCGGATAAAGGAAACACTTTAATACTCAAGGCCAGAATGTAGACTCAATAATTCATATGCAGATATCCCTATCGGTGCGGGTCTCCCAAACGTCACATCCTGGCGGCCAGGCATTCCTTACTACACGCTTCAGCAAGAAGCTCGTTAAACAGAAGCCCCGGTCCAAGGCTAGCACAAGGGCATTATTCCCAAACCTTTGTACGCTCTGACCCAGGGGCGGCCAACTCCAGTCCTCAAGGGCCACCACCGACAGGTCAGGTTTTCAGGCTATCCCTGCTTCAGCACAGGTGGCTCAAGCAATCCCTGCTTCAGCACAGGTGGCTCAATCAGTGGCTCAGTCTTCGACTAAGCCATCTGTGCTTAAGCAGGGAGCCACTGATTGAGCCACCTGTGCTGACGCAGGAATATCCTGAAAACCTGACCTGTTGGGGGGGGGGGGGGGTCTTGAGGACTGGAGTTGAGAACCCCTGGGTTAAGGAATATTTAAAGATCACATGATTGAGCCTGTGCTGAAGCCGCGACTGATTGAGCCACCTGTGCTGAAGCTGCGACTGATTGAGCCAACCTGTGCTGAAGCAGGGATATCGTTAAAACCTGACCTGTTGGTGGCTTTTAAGAACCGGCGTTGCCCACCCCTGTGCTAGCATCATATGTTGCCATATACCGTGTAAGCACCAATACTTAATCACAGGAGTATCGCTGACATACTGCACACACATTAGCTATGAATAACACGGGGAATCTGTGTAATGTTTAATATGTAGTGATGTAATGTGCAGCCATTATTACCAAGATCAATTCTAACATCCCCACTGCCGCTCCCCGAGCTCACATGATGGATTTGTTGCCAAGGGTTTAAGGTAGAGAGTTTGATTTGTAGCTGAAACCTGCTTTCTGTGTCAGCGCGTTTTGGGAAGGAAATTGCTGGGGTTTTCTGCTCTTTGCAGCGTCCGAGTCACTGCTATTTCTCAGCAAAACGGAGTGGGAATAAATACAGACAGATATTAACCTGCACAGGAGTGCGGCAGGAGCGCTGCAGCTTAGAATGCAAAGCCCTGTGTCACTGCAGGGAGGGAGACGGGGAATACAAGGCAGATAGAAGGGGGAGGGGAGATAGGAGTGAGAATGAGGGGGGGGAGAAGAGAGAGAATGAGGGGGGGGAAGAAGAGGGAGAATGAGGGAGAGAGAAAGGAGGGAGGAGAGCACAGAGAATAAAGGGGGGAGAGGAGAGAGAATAAAGGGGGAGAGGAGAGAGAAGGAGGGGGGAGAGGAGAGAGAATGCAGGGGGGTGACAGGAGAGAGAATGAGGGAGAGAGGAGAGAGAATGAGGGAGAGAGGAGAGAGAATGAGGGAGAGAGGAGAGAGAGAGGAGAGAGAATGAGGGGAGAGAGAGTGGTAGGGTGTGAAAAACAAGCTGATTTGTAACAGAATAATGGTGGATAAAGCAATTGAAAACAAAGGTAGGAGGGAACGTGGTGAGAGATGGTTGTTGCTAATGAAGATTACAACACAACAGCAATGAACATCTTGAGCCTTTAAATGACTACAGTTTCAGAGCCTGATTTCCCAATAGGCTCGTCAAGCCCCGGCCCCCCAAATTCCAGGGGTCCGAGGCCAGGTCAGCCTTACCTCTGGTTTTATTTGTTGCATTCGTTAGACAGAGTTTATACTATCTGTGCGGGCGCATGCGGCCTCGCACGCAACCGCGCACACTCCTGCAGCCCCAGCGATCTGTGCACTTGGCTGCAGGAGATTGGGGAGGCGATGAGGGGGTGTGCAGGGGACGTGGCAGACGCGACGCAAGCTGGTTCGCCCTCATTGGCTGAACCAGCTCACGACGCAGATGTCTCGCAGCAGCCGTCTGAAATCACACATTCGACTCCTCAAAATGCTGCTGCATCAACGCGCTGCAGCGCCGCTGGGCGCGCCAGCACTTGGCTAACTTCAATAGCCAAACAGCGAAGAGTGCCTGACGTTCGCACGCACGCAGCGACACCAGCAGGCAATCTTACCAATTTTATCTTGTACAACAAATAAAGTTTCTTTTGAAACATATTCATCGTTACACAACAATCTCGGTATTGAGCGCTCGCAACTGAGATTCTCTCTCTCCAAGTGATTCCAATCTTCCAAACAATACTTAGTGGCACGCTCACATCCCAGGCAAAACAGTGTTAACTCTTTAACTGCTGCAGGGGCATGCAACGCATTACTCTGCGTCACGCGGCAGGCCCTACTGGCAGGGAACGAGGAGAGGGAGACCAGATCAATGTCCTCAGAGAAGTGGGAGGTTCCTCGCAGGTTAACTGGACGCGAGAAGAAGATTTGGAAAGACCCGCGCAGCACAATGTCATACAGATATAGAAGGGGATATTCTGCGTTATTACTGCCATTAAGTCCCATGGAAGATCAGAGAGGTTCTGCATTATGAGCTGGTGTAATAACCCTGGCTACATCAGTACATGAGAAACCCTCCGAGTCAATGAGAGTTTCACAACCTACAACCGACACAACAAATACAAAGGCTACAACGTATTAACACTGTATCCGTGCACACCCTGCCCATCTATTCTACGCACAGGCTGTACGGGTAGTCCACGGAATATCCAACGTTTCACTTTGCAATGAACGGCATATCCAACGCTTTACAATGCCACCCTAAGGGACGTTTTTTCGACGCCGGAATGCGTTATCCAACGCTCACCGCCACTGATTAACATGGGACTCGCGTTACAACGGGTTCACTATTCAACGCTACTTCCAGAACGGATTCCGTTGGATAACCGAGGACCGCCTGTAATTCATTATAGTGACCCATTCATCACCACACGCTGCCGGCCTCGCTGTTACCCGTGAAACGAGATCACTGCATCTCCATTCATTAAGGCGACGTGTATAGTCGGGAGTTATCTCTCAGCCCGGAAGGGGTTGTCAGACGGTTGCAGAACGCGTCCTCTGCTGCTCCCGCTCGTGCTGTAATTCTCAGTCCTGTTTCTCTCTCTTTGTCCTGTGACATTTCCAGCTGGTCACATCCTCATTGCACGGGTACCAAGTCCTTTTCATTTGCCCATTTTAGTTCTTTATTAAACCCTGGGACGTCTTGTTTTGTTCCAAAGGGAGACAACATATTGGGAAAAAGGGAATAAAAACGGAGCGCCTCCTTCAGGTGCTAAAATCAGCATTCGCATGGTGTCACAATGAGGAGTGGTAGTGAGTACAACATGTTATTCCACTGTTTCTTTATTGAATATCTGTTTTAAAACGACGTATTTGGGGGATGGGAGCTCCTCACCCCCCTGATTCACCCTCTGACAGACAGTTATGTTGAAGAGTTTAGCCGTTAACCCTGGCTGTCAAAACAGTCTCAGCAGGTGTTGTGACACTTACCCTACATAATATCCGTACTGATGGAATACACACATCTCACGGGTACTCAGCACCTTGTGTGTAGAGCTGCACATCCAGGAGTGACCTGCTGTGCTATTAAAATATATATATATATTTGGGGCACAGACTTAACTAGTATCATATAGATTACTGGTAAGGGTGCTGCTATCAGAGTACCTATAAAGGAACTATACATAAATAACAAAGGGATAAGCACACCACTTTGTATGCAAAAAGTGTTTTTGTATTGGCCCATCGGGCCAATAAAAGATATTTTTTTTGCATATTTATGGTGTGCCTATCCCTTTATGTGTATGTGTACATGTGGAAACTTTTCTGTTGTAGTTGAGACTTTCAGCACCATAGACAGCACCCTGGGCTCTGAAGGAGAAGCTGACCCCTGTCTACCATCTGGGATCTTAAAACATTATGAACCAAGACATAACCGGAGAGATGCAATGCTGATAGAATAACTGCAGAGCTTTAATACTGCAAGCTACACAAAAAGGCTTCGGGAACTCCACAAATCCCAATAGGTTTCTTCACTGGCTTCTCATACTCTATCACCGATTATCGAAACAACTTAAATATTCCAATCTCTTCATATCTTGTAACAAAAGTTATATCAGAAACATATTAAGCAACATGAATACAAGAGCTCTGTGTTTTCTTGATCCCTTTTTCTGGAAAATTGTAAGAAATCCAACTTTTCAATTACTATTTTGCTAAAACAATATCCGAATTATGATAAAAAGGACTATAACTCTCCCTATACTGTACTTACAGCTCTCCCTATACTGTACTTACAGCTCTCCCTATACTGTACTTACAGCTCTCCCTATACTGTACTTACAGCTCTCCCTATACTGTACTTACAGCTCTCCCTATACTGTACTTACAGCTCTCTCTATACTGTACTTACAATCTCTCTCTATAAATAAAATAATCGGAGTGGCCAACTGCAGCCCTCAAGGGCCACTAACAGGTCAAGTTTGCAGGATAGCCCTGCTTCAGCGCAGGTGGCTCAGTCTTCGACTTGTTGGTGGCCCTTGAGGTCTGCAGTTGGCCACCACTGCTCTCTAATATATATATATACTAGCTGATATACCCGGTGTTGCCCGGGATGTAATTTGGGGGGGGCGGGCGACAGGGTTAGGCTTCCTCCCCTTGACAGCTAGGCGGTGGCGGCTCACTGGGGGGTGCGGGTGGGGGTGCGGGAGCGTAGTGACTGGGTGGGTGGGTGACTGACTGACTGACTGGGTGGGTGGGTGACTTAAGCTTGCTGCATGGTCACAGCTTTGAGCACAGCCAGGGTTAAGATGCACAGCCAGTAAACCCACCCACAGACATATATAAATATATATATATTTTTTTAGATAGGGAAGTGGGCAGACTAGGTGGGTTAAGTGATTCTTATCTGCCGTATACTAATGTATACAATATAATGTATACAATAAGAACAGCAGATGGGAACCCAGAAGAGGGGAGCAAGAGAAAGACTCCCCAATTGATTTGGGAGCCTAATGGTTGTTGGCCTATCAGTTTCAAGTCTATATCCGACTGATATAAACCTTTGTTTTGTTGAAATAATTGTACAACTGTAAAACTTGTTCCTCTGTTTACCCCCCCCCCCACACACACACACACTTTTGTTCCCCCATCCATTTCCAAAAAATAAAAACAGTTTTGAGAAAAAATATGTAAAAAATATATAGTTATACTTTCTGAAATCTAAAACACTATGACACCTGATATAAGTATCCATATGGCAAGGACGGCGTAACATGGCTAAGTGCTTTTAGGTTAGAGCATCGTACATATATGTTAGGTGTATACTATTTTTGAGCCCAGCAGGAATGCACCTCAATGCCCATACCTTGTGTCTTTACATGTATCATCACTACAGTATTCTGCTGTCATATTAAAGTCTGTGTGAAGCATAAGAATCGGGGTTCAATTACACAGGAGTATAAGAAAGATGCCAGGGGTGGACGTACGTCTGCTATACTTCACACCACCTCTCCTTCCCTCTCATCCCTCTCACAAGTTCCCTTGATCTGCTTTTCTATTCCAGTCACACACGGCTCCAGTGCAGGAATCAGACCATTCATTATTATTGGTTGTTGCCAGTAAAATCTCAGAGAAGATTTAAGGAGCTTTATCTGGGTAATGAAAACCTCTTCCTCCTGCTACTGGAAAACCTTTCCATTAGGATCAAAGAGAGGGAGAGGGAAGAGAGGGGGGGGGGGGACAGGCAGACACAGACAGAACTGGAAGCCCGGAATAGCTGGCAGATGTGAGCCTGATGTGAGCAGGCAAGACAAGACAGGGAAATGTGAAGCCCGGAGTAACTGTCAGCAATGGTGGGGGTCGTGAGAGAGACAGCAGACAACCCGAACTGGAAGCCCCGGGAGGGTTAGATGTGCAGCGTGTGTGAGCTAGGAGAGTGTGTGGAAGACAGAGTCAGAACACAGACAGAACCGAACCCCTGGAGATTGAGTCTTGTGACCATGTGAATGTTGAGCTAGGTCGAGGGTGTGGTGAGGAACACATGCAGGACAAAGCACCAGAACGGAATCCCCCGGGAGGTGAGACGGTGACAGCATTTTTTTTTTGTGAGTCTAGGAGGTGTGTGAGTAGAAACAAAAGGCAGAACTGGAAGCCCCCGGGAGGTTGAGACTGTGCCAGGACGATGTGAGCTAGGGGGGTTGTGAGAGACATCAGGCAGGACACAGACAGAACTAGAAGCCCCGGGGAGAGAGACAGTGTCAGCAATGTGACTAGGAGAGGTTGTGAGAGCACACGACAGACACAGACAAACTGGAAGCCCCGGGATGTGAGACTGTGCCACGATGTGACTAGGAAGTGTGTGGAGACACAGAGATAACTGGAGCCAGCCTGGAGAATGAGACTGTCCAGCGTATGTGTGCTAGAGAGGTGTGTTGAGAGACCAGGCAGACACAAGACGAACTGGAAGCCCGTGAGAGGACTTGTGCCCAGCGTGTGAGCGGCAGAGGTGTGTGAGACAGGCCAGACACAGACAGAACTGAGCCCCCGGGAGTTGAGAAGTGCCTGTGATTTGAGTAGAGAGGTTGTGAGACACAGGCAGATTCACAGACCAGAACCGTAAGGCCCGCCGGAGATGAGACTGGGCCAGCATGTGAGCTAGGAGAGGTTGGTGAGAACAGGCAGACACAGAAGAAACGGTAAGCCCGGTAGATGGAGACTGTACCAGTGGATGTGAGCCTAGGAGTGTGTCGTGGAGACAGGCACAGACACAGACAGGAACTGGACGCCCCCTGGAGATGAGGACTGTACCAGTGATGTGAGCTGGAAGGTGTTGAGAGACACAAGGCAGCACAGACAGAAACTGGAAGCCCCGGGAGGTGAACTGTGCCTAGCGATGTGAGCTGGAGAGGTGTTTGCGGACCACAGTACAGAACTGGAACCCTGAGGAGTGTGAGGAATGTGCCACAGCGAATGGAGCTAGGAGAGGGTAGAAGATGAAGTGCACTTCCTTTTGCGCTTGCACACAACTCTGACGGCAGTGAGGAGTGAAGCCACCTAAGAAACTCAAGCTGCTCTTATCCAAACTTTTAATTATAGAAGTTGAACCAAAAAAATAACGATTCTCCGGAGAAGATAAAACCTCGTAGAGTACTGGCTGCACAATATATCTTTGCACCTGCCACAGGCTGAGAGAAGACGTCCACATAACCCCCACACCTGTGTGAAACCTGTTACCAAACCCATGATACCGTGCAATCATTATACCCTACCCCTGAGTATTCATGTACTGTGCAATCATTATCCTACCCCCTATTATTTCACAATGTACCGTGCAATCATTATTACCCTACCCCCTATTATTCATGTAACTGTGCATCATTATACCCTACACCCCTATTATTCATGTACTGTGCAATCATTATACTATACCCCTCTATATTCATGTCTGTGCAATCATTATAAATAACCCTACCCCCTAGTTCATGTACTGTGTAATCATTATAACCCTATTATTACACATTGGCAATACGAAATGTTCTTTCATCATCTAAAGAAGAGAGAGAGATGAGATGAGAGAGAGTAGAGAAAAAAAGAGTAGAAGAGAGAGGAGAGAGAGAGAGCTGAGAGAGAAGAGAGAGAGTACGAGGAGGAGCGAGAGAGATAGAAAGAGTTAAGGGGAGAGGGAGGAAGAGGACGGAGAGAGAATAGTGGAGTAGGATTAGTTGCACTAATATACCATCAAGAGGGAGGGCAGAAAGAGGCTAGACTGATGACAGAGATACAACAATATAACTAGTAAATAAAACATTGTCGTACAAACTATAAACTAAGTTGAATGACGTAATTTTTAAGGCTGAAATTCAGACACTACTATTATTTCCCCCAAACAAGCCATTAACGTAACAACCCAATTTACAGCAGTGAGGTAGATAACCAATTATTCTCCTGTTACGTCATTCGGATGTACCAGACAGCTCCCCCTCTCCGGGGTGGTTTGTTCATCTTCATTGGGATGCAACAAAGGCGCTGGAGGGGGTGGGGTGTTGAGAGCCCCTAACTTTCACCCCCCACCGTCCTTGTGTATTTCAGTGGTAAAATAGCATGAAACCACCCTTTACATACACGCAGCCTGGGAAGCAGCGATGGGGAGTAACAGGTTGGTTTTATTTGGGTCCCTTTAATCGAAAGGTGCAATGTTCTAAGCGTCCCCGCTCTGCTCACCTGGGGCCAACGCATGTTTTTGCAGACCCTACACTTCCCTGGAGATGTACAATCCCTCAGCGATGCACTCCAGCGTGTAGGGGGTTCCTCTCAGTGGCCATGTACGATCTGGTGAGTCTGGGGGAGAACCATCATGCGAGGTTCGCGGAAACTTCACAGAGTTACTGCAAGAGAGAAAGGGCGTAACGTCAGAGCCCTGCGAGCATCGCAAAGTAACCGTACCAGCGCTCTGCGACAGCAAAGTACGCATCGTCTGCGGAGCATCCAAGTACCTCGTACCCAGCTCTCTGCGGGAGCTCAAATCGCCAAAAGAACCGTACCAGCGCTCTGCGAGCAATCGGCAAAGTAACCGTACAGCGCTCTGTGGGAGCGGAGCAATCGCAAGAGGATACCCGTCACCACGCCTGCGGAGCATCGAAAGTATAACCGTACCACAGCCTCTGCGGAGATCGCAAAGTAACCGTACACGCTGAGCTCGAGTAACGTCGGTCGGTGAGCATCGCAAAGTAAACCGTACCAGCGCTCTGCGGAGCATCGCAAAAGTAACCCTAACCAGCAACCTAAACACGCTCTGCGGAGCATCGCACGCAGACCGTACGAGCGACCTGCAGATCGCAAAGTAACCCTGCCAGCGCTCTGCGGAGCATCGCAAAGTAACCGTACCCAGCTACCACGCAAGACTCGCAAAGAACCCTGCCAGCGCTCTGCGGAGCCATAAGCCAAAGTAAACTGTACCAGCCGCTCTCGGAGCATCGCAAATAACTGTAACAGCGCTCTGCGACATCGCAAAGGTAACCGTACCAGCGGACCTGCGAGCATCGCAAAGATACCGTAACCAGCGCTCTGGCGGAGCATCGCAAAGTAACCCTACCAGATGCTCTGCAGAGCATCGCCACAGTACCGTACCAGACCCCCTATGCGGGCATCGCAAAGTAACCCTAACCGCAACCTAACGAGCGCTCCTGCGAGCATCGCAACTGAACCGTACAGCGACCTGCAGAGCATCGCAAAGTAACCCTGCCAGCGAACCTGCGGAGCATCGCAAAGAACGTACCAGCGGACCTGCAGAGATCGCAAAGTAACCCTGCCAGAGCTCTGCGGAGCATCGCAAAGTAATCCTACCAGTCTACCCGTCAGAGCAATCGCAAAGTAAACCCCCTGCAGCGCTCGCGGAAGCATCTCAAGAGTACTGTACCAGTCGCTCTGCGGGAGGGGCCCCCCAATCAGGCAAGGTAACTGTGTACCAGCGCTCTGCGGAGTCATCGCAAAGTACCGTACCAAGCGACCTGACGGAGCATCGCAAACGAAACCGTACCATCTACTGCGGAGCACTCGCCTAAAGTAACCCTACCAGCGCTCTGCAGAGCATCGCACAGTACGTACCACGTCTCACATCCAATCGTCACAGCGTCTGCCTGGCGGAGCATCGCAAAACGAACGGATGGGAGCATGAATTAATCTCTTCGTGTGTCTATGCTCCGCAGGGTCGCACCAAGTAAACCGTACCACTGGACCTGCAGAGCATCGCAAAGTAACCTCCAAGCGCTTGCGGAGCATCGCAAGTAACCATGTCCTGCCAGCCGCTTGCGGAGCATCGCAACGTAACCCTACCAGAGCTTCTGTGGGCATCGCAATACCGTACCACGCTCTGCGAGCATCGCAAAAGTTAACCCTACCAGCGCTCTTGCGGAGCATCGCAAAGTAAACCCTACAGCGCTCCTGCGGAGCATCGCAAGTAACCCTACCAGCGCTCTGCGGAGCATCGCAAAGTAACCGTACCGCGCACCTGCGGAGCATAGCTGCAAAGTACCGTACCAGCGCTCTGCGGAGGCTCGCAAAGTAAACCGTACCAGCGGACCTGCGAGCATGCAAAGTAAACCCTACCCAGCGCTCTGCGAGCACACAAAGTAAACCGTACCCAGCGCTCTGGCGAAGCAATCACACAAATAACCCTACCTGACTACCTGCGGAGCCTCGCAAAAATACCGTACCATCTCTTGGGAGCATCGCAAAGTAACCGTTCACCAGCGCTTCTGCGGAGGCATCGCAAATAACCGTACAGCAATCGACTGCGGGCATGCCAAAGTAACCACCCGCGTAACCGCAGTACCTGTACCACAGCGGAGCAATCACAGACCGTCGCTCGATCCAAGAGTAACCGTACCAGCCTCTGCGGCGCATCGCAATTAAACCGTACCAGCGGACCTGCGGAGCACCGCAAAGTAACCGTACCAGCGCTCTGCGAGCATCGCAAAGGAACGTAACCCCTGGTACCGACATAAACGACCGGTCGGGAGCATGCGCAAAGTAACCGACCAAGCGACCTGCGGAGCATCCATACCGACCAGGAACTGCGAGACGCAAGTACTACCAGCGCTCTGACGGAGCATCGCAAAGGAACAGTACCAGGTCCGCTCCTGCGGAGCACGCAAAGTAACCGTACCCAGCGCACTGCAGGAGCACCGCAAAGTAAGCGTACCCGCGCCTGCGGAGCATCGCAATAACCGTACCACGCTCTGCGAGCATCGCAATAAGTAACCCTCCGATCGACCTGCAGAGCATCGAACGTAACCGTACCACGCCTGACGGAGCATCGGACAAATAACCGTACCAGCGACCTGCGGAACATGGTCAAGTAGAACCGTATCAGCGCTCTGCAGAGCATCGCAAAGTAACCCTACCAGCGACCTGCCAGCGCTCTGCGGAGCATCACAACCCTTGCCACTCTGCCAGTTGTACGCAGAGCATAACAGGGACCCTGCAGAAAGATGTCGGTGTAACCTTCCTTGCAGCCTAAGTTCGTATCATCCACCTTCCCTGGACGCACTCGAACCCCTCCCGCAGATTATTACTCCCTGCAAAGCATACTCTGTGTAAACCCCTTCCCTGCCAGACCCTGCAAAGCATCTCCTTTGATAACGCCTTCTCCGTGCCAGAGCCCATGCAAAGCATCTCATTACTTCCTGCAGCTGCAACATGAAACCCCTTCTAACGCCATAGCCCCGCAAGACAGTCTCTGTGTAACCGCCTTCCTGCCAAGGCCCCTGCAAAGCATCTCTGTGTAAACCCCGTCCCTGGCCAGAGCCCTGCAAGCATCTCTGTGTAACCCACTTCCCTGCCAGAACCCTGCAAAGCACACACACACCGCAGCACACACACACACAGCACACCGCGCAGCACACACACACGAACATACACGCACTGCGCAGCACACACACACGCACACCGCGCAGCACACACACCACAGCACACCGTGCAGCACACAACCACGCATGCTCACACAACACACAGCCCACAACGAGCGCACACACACACAACAGCAACACCGTGCGGCGCACCACACACACGCACTGCCATCAACACACAGCCACCAACACGCACACCCACACACACACACCACACCGTGCAGCACAAAACCACTGCGCAGCTGCACAATCGAACATGCACGGCAGCACACTACACAGGTACCACAGCGCGCAGCACACACACACACACACAGCCGTCAGACACACACAACGCACTGCGCGAAACAAACAGCACTTCACGCACACCCACGCACTGCACGCAATCACACACAGCACACTGCGCAGCACACACACTCACGCACTGCGCAGCACACACACACGCACTGCACAGCACACACACACAACCGACAGCACACCACAAAACAAGCACAGCACCCGAGCCCGCGCAGCCACAAACACACGGCACACCCACACACACACACAGGCCCCCACACACGCGCGTCACACACACACGCACTGCGACATCGCACACACACACACAGCCACACCACGTCCACACACACACACCACACATCCACACCGTGCCAGCAAACACACACCACTTGAGGCACACACACACACACACCAACCCGTCAGTCAGCACACACACGCACTGCGCAGCACTCACTGGGTTTGACCTTCAGGACGATAGGCTCCTTCTGCATAATGGTGCGGGCGCCAACGAACTGGGCGTGGCAGATGTAGTCAGGGTGCTCGTCTTTTCCCAACACGTTGGAGAAATAGAGGTTCCCGTTCATCCCCATAGTAGACCACCGCATCATCTATTGATGTGCAGGCTGACGAGAGAGAGGGGGATGGAAGAGAAGAGAGGATGGAGAGAGGAGGGTGAGGAGAGAGAGGGAGGAGAAAAGGAGGGTGATGAGAGTAGAGTGGAGGGATGAGAGAGAGAGGCGAGAGAAGATGACTGCAGGTTTTTAGGGATGAGAAAGGGGGCGAGGAGGATGGTAGAGACATAGTTTCGAGCGTACAGTAGATGCGATGGGACGTGATAAGGCGTGGGAGGAGTAGACGAGATGCGGGATTGTAAAGGTAGGGATCGTACTGAAGGGGGATGAAGGGCATGGAGGGAGGTTTGAGTCCCCCACAGCAGCCCGTGAGAGATGAGGCGTGGGGGGTTGGAAAGAGAAGGGAGCGGGATGATCGGCTGAGTGAGCCTCTAGGGGGTAGGCATTATGAAGACTCGAGCCTCTGTCAAGATCGAGAAGGATGGAGGGAGGTGATTGAGATAGGAGGATCGGGTCCTGGGGTGCTTAGATTCGGGGGCTTCTGGACAGTTAGAAGTGTTCGAAGAGTCTTTCGGAAAAAAAAACTCTCTTTTTCGGGGATTCAGTCTCTTCTGAGGTATGAGGAAAGCTCCTTGAAGGGCCTTCTTCCATAAGAGAGGACCAGTTCTCTTCTTCTCCCTCTTTTTCTCCTTCTTTATAGGAGGAAGCAGAGAGAGGGGGGAGGATCTCTGAACCCCTCCCAGTTCGACCTTATCTGGTCCCTTCCGCCCCGCTCTTATCCTCACTGCTTTCGATCTCAGTCCTGCAAAGTACGCCTTTCTAGGGGTTACATTGTAATTTAAACTCCACCGTGCTCGCCCCCCTTCCCTCTCTCCCGTATATACATACCCAGCATCCATTTCGTGTCTGCCAAGGTGTCATTTATTTCCACTTTCTCACCCTCCTTTGTCTTCTCAATAGGTAGGATAACTTCCTTTGCTGCATTTGGGGGTGCCTGCACAAAAACAAAAAAAGCAAATATTCAGTTTAATCAGGTTTTCTCTGCACTGCCAGGTATGCAGACACTGGCTAACCTTGCAGTGTCTCTCTCCTCTTCATGCTCTCCTCTCCTCTCATCGGTCATTCTCTCTCTCCTCTGAGTGTGTTCTCTTTCTCGTCTTCTGTCTGCTCTCTCTCATTGAGTTCCATCTCTCTCTCGTTGAGGTTCTCTCTCTCTCTTGAGTTCGTCTCTCTCTCTCATTGAGTTTCTTCTCGTCTCGTTGAGTTCTCTCTCGTTGAGTTCTCTCTCTCTCGTGTGAGTTCTCTCTCTATCTCTCGTTGAGTTCTCTCTCTCGTTGAGTCTCTCTCTCTCGCTCGTTGAGTTCTCTCCTCTCTCATTGGTTCCGTTCCTCTCTCTCTCTTTTCGTTGAGTTCTCTACTCTCTCTCTCTTTCTCTCAGGTTGAGTTTCTCTCTCTCTCATTGAGTTCTCTCTCTCTCTCTCATTGAGTTCTCTCGTCTCTACTTCTATCTCTCTCTCGTTGATTCTCTCTCTCTTCGTTGAGTTCTCCTCTCTCTCTCGTTGAGTTCTCTCTCTCTCTCGTTGAGTTCTCTCTCCTCTCATTGAGTCTCTCTCTCTCTCTCTCTATCTCTTATCTCTCTCTCGTTGAGTTCTCTCTCTCTCTCATTGAGTTCTCTTTCATTGAGTCTCTCTCTCGGAGTTTCTCTCTCTCGTTGAGTTCTCTCTCTCTCTCTCCCTCTCTGTTGAGTGTCTCTCTCCCTCTCATTGAGTTCTCTCTCTTATCTTGGTCTCTTGCTTCTCCTAGAGATTTGCACTCGTGTTTGCCTTATGGAAATACATGTATACTAGAATATATAGTCCCATATAAGCAAATATTCACGATCTTAAGCTTGCAAATTCATTATATTACAGTATGATGTGTGAACGAGCCTTTGTCAGTGTACACGTTGAGTGTGCAGTGCGGGTCTGTGTATATCATGTGTCATGTCTGTGTGCTTAGAATGTGTGTATAGGCCTCATTGTGTGTCTGTGTGTGAATGTGTGCATTGTGGGTGTCTGTGTAAGTATCGGTGTTAATGTGTGTACTTGTCTCAGTGTGTGTCTGTGTGCATATATCAGGTTTGCTGGCAATATAAAAATATACATACAGTATATACAGTTAGGTACGCAGAGTTTTGTATTTATCACAATATAATTACAATACAGGCGATCTAATAATACAGGTGGGATAATAATACAGGTGGGATAATAATACAGGTGGGATAATAATACAGGTGGGATAATAGCATCAAGACATAAATGAAATATCATTGTGAGAAAGTAGTGTGTCCCATAGAGCTTACACTCTAATCGATGTGGGGAGACTCCCAGGACCACAGGAGTCAGTACATGTCAGTGCATTGGTTAGTGTGTCATCCAGGATTATTTAAATGCTTTCAATAACAAGTGAGTTTTCAGATGGGTTTGAATTTGGTGAGAGAAGGGGCATCGGGGCGTCTCTGTGTGTATCGGGGCGTCTGCGTGTGTATCGGGCATCTGCGGCTGAATCGGGGCATCTGCGTGTATTGGAACGTCTGCGTGTGTATCGGGGAATTTGCGTGAGTATCGGGGTGTCTGCGCGGGTATCGGGGTGTCTGCGCGGGTATCAGGGCGTCTGCATCGGGGCGTCTGCGAAAGCGCATCGGGGCATCTGCGTGTGTATCGGGGCGTCTGCGTGTGTATCGGGGCGTCTGCGATAGCACATCGGAGCATCTGCGTGTGTATCGGGGCGTCTGCATCAGGGCGTCTGCGTGTGTATTGGGGCATCTGTGCACGCGCATCGGGGCGTCTGCGTGTGCATCGGGGCGTCTGCGAAACCGCATCGGGGCATCTGCGAAAGCGCATCGGAGCATCTGCGTGTGTATCGGGGCGTCTGCGTGTGTATTGAGGCGTCTGTGCACGCGCATCGGGGCGCCTGCGTGTGCATCGGGGCGTCTGCGTGTGTATCAGGGCATCTGTGCATGAGCATTGGGGCGTGTGCATCGGGCGTCTGCATGTGTATCGGGGTCTTGGTGAATTTGTGCAGTGGTTAAAGCACATCAGATGTTGCATTACGGATCAGCTTCTATAAATTCCCATTAAAACCCGCGCTTATAAAATATTTGCGCCGGCACCGTGCGTGCTGTACTTGGGATGGGAGCGTGATTAATACTAGCAGAGGGGTTGGGTACCCAGGGTGCGTAAAATTTCCCCTTTACATCATCTTCACCGTGGTTGCCGGGGCGATGGCTCCCATGGAAACAGCGCACAGCTGGGAGCTGGTCTGTGCAGGTATATAGAAGAAGGAGTATACGAAAGAAGAGGCGCCATGCTGCACGTTTCCTATGGATGTCATGGAAGCCTCTTATAAGAGCACCCTGCTTATAACAACACCCTGCTTATAACAACACCCTGCTTATAACAACACCCTGCTTATAAGAACGTCTCAGAGCCCCAATATTGCAGCTGTGACAAAATGAAGAAGACGTTAACCCATTCAGTGCTAGGGTTAATTAAGGGTTACCTCCTTCAGCCCAAACACAGAACAGGGTGACATTGTGACATTGTGACAGTAGTGCGGGCCCCGGGAACTTACTCTCCGTGATAACATTGATCTCGTGAGAGATAGCGGTGCCGAGCTCGTTGCTGGCGTAGCAGCGGTATTTGCCCTGGAAATTCTTCATCATGTTCCCATTGGAATTGAGAATGACCAAACGCCCAGAATCCTTCTTGCGACTCACTCCGAGGTCATCGTCCGGCTCAAACATCACCCCGTCCTTCGTCCAGCGAAACCTGTGTGAGGGGGGGGAGGGGCGGTAAAAGAACTCAGACAGGCCCGTGCTGCTCCGTCCGCTTCGTGACACACGTTCTGGCGTATTTTATTGCAGGGGTTCCCAGCTTCAGTCCTCAAGACCCCCCCCAACAGGACAGGTTTTCAGGATATTGAAAACCTTGGTCAAAGACTGAGCCACTGATTGAGCCACCTGTGCTGAAGCGGGGATATCCTGAAAACCTGTCCTGAGGACTGTAGTAGAGACCCCCTGTTTTATAGTGTGGGGAAGCTCAGGGGGACGGGTCCCTGGCATCTCTTTTAGGGATCAACAAGAATCTCCAAACATAGGGGTACGACATTAGAGATTTTGATGAATAGTAATTGTATTAATTGATTATTGACTAATTGATAAGGAAACTCTTGACACCCCATAAGCCAATGAGAAATATATGTAAGAGCACGGTCCCTGCGAGAACGACTCAGGAGTATTAGGTATATTCTGTTCCTTGTTTTATTTTATGGTCTCCCTAATAGCATGTCATGTCTCCAGGCTTAAGGCGTTCCCTGCCCCAAAGAGCTTGCAATCGAAATCTTTGATCCCCCCCCCCATGTCCTATTTGCAGTAGGGGTGAACTTACGCCACTTTGGGATTTCCGTTTGCCTCACACTTAAGCACGATGTCATCGTTTGGGAACATCACATACTTTTCTGGGGACTGCTCGATAATGATGGGCGGTTTCATTACTGCAAAGAGAGATGGGAGGGAGGAGGCACAATGTCATTGGTCAGAGAGTATCAGCCGGCAGGGGCATAAACGGTACCCACAAGGATGGCCCTGGGACATCTAAACCCTTCCAAGTCCCTGCGTTAGCAAAGGGGGTTAATGCAGCATGGTGTACACCTCCCACCCACTATAATATAGGACTGGGTGTCCAGTATAAGAAGAGTATCACTTACAGTTATGCATTTTATCTGCAGGTCCCAGGAAGGGCGGGCGAGAGATAGAAAGGGAGGTTAGAACTAGTCAAAGACACACAGAGTTCAGCAGCCGTCTGACAGAGAAGGAGCAAGAGGTTAGGCAACAAAACATTAAGCAAAGGTGCAATCCATACATCAGGCCACCCCCCCTGTATCCTCCTCCCATCCCACACCTCTTCCTAATTCTGATGCATTTGACACCGTGGACCACCCTCTTCTCCTTCAAATTCTCCATATTCTTGGCATTCGTAACAAAGCTCTATCCTGGATCTCCTCTTACCTCTCCCATCGTACTTTCTGCATCTCTTCTGCTGACACCTCCTCCTCCTCTATCGATCTCTCTGTGGGGGTACCCCAGGGCTCTCTTCTGGGACCTCTTCTCTTTTCACTTTACACACACTCTCTAGGTGACCTAATCACATCTCTGGAGTTCAAATATCACCTCTATGCTGATGACACAAATTTGCTTTTCTATCCCTGATCTTACTCCTGCTGTACAGACCAAAGTTTCTGAATGTCTCTCTGCGATATCATCCTCGATGGCCCTCCGCCGCCTTAAACTTAACATGGCTAAAACAGAGCTCCTTATACTTCCTCCCAAACCTGGCCCTACAACCTTCTTCCACATTACTGTTGGAACTACGATCATTCACCCAGTAGCCCAAGCACGCTGCCTTGGGGTCACACTCGACTCCTCTCTCACATTTTCTTCTCACATTCAAAAGGTAGCAAAAAACTGTCATTTCTTCCTCCGCAATATAACAAAGATACGCCCTTTCCTCTGTTGCTCGACTGCTAAAACTCTGACTCAGGCCCTCATTCTCTCCTGTCTCGATTACTGTAACCTCCTGCTGTCCGGCCTTCCTGCCTCTCACCTGTCTCCCCTACAATCTATCCTAAACGCTGCTGCCAGAATCGCTCTACTATTTCCAAAATCTGTCTCAGCGTCTCCCCTGCTGAAATCACTCTCCTGGCTTCCTATCAAAACCCGTACCACATAATCAATTCTCCTCCTCACTTTTAAAGCTTTACACTCTTCTCCTCCTCCTTACATCTCAGCCCTAATTTCTCGCTATACACCATCCAGACGCTTGCGTTCTGCTCAAGGATGTCCTCTCTCTACCCCTTTTGCATCTAAAGCCCTCTCCCGCCTTAAACCCTTCTCACTGACTGCCCCACACCTCTGGAATGCCCTTCCCCTCAATACCCGACTAGCACCCTCTCTATCCACCTTTAAGACCAACCTTAAGACACACTTGCTTAAAGCATACGAGTAGCACCGTGACTGATAATTAATACCTCATACATTAACCTTGGCCCCTTGCAGGCACACTTACCAGAACGCCCTCCTACTGTCTCTGTACGTTCTTCCTACCAACAAATTAGATTGTAAGCTCTTAGGAGCAGGGACTCCTTTTCCTAAATGTTACTTTTATGTCTGAAGCACTTATTCCCTTCATGTGTTATTTGTATTTGTTATTTATATGATTACCGCGTGTATTACTGCTGTCAAGCGCTATGTACATTAATGACGCTATATAAATGAAGACATACAATACAACAAGTATTACAGTTTGACATTGTGCTTCTTTGCTTGGAAATAAGGCGCCCAGCTGTACATGTATGTAATGAAAACCTTCAGTGCTAGAGAGAGAGGGAGGGGAGAGAGACAGGAGGAGAATAAGGAGAGAGATGAGACAGAGAAAGAAGGGATAAAGAGAGAAAGAAAGGATAAAGAGAGAGAGAGAGAAAGAGATGAGACAGAAAGAGGGAAGAAAGGAGGAAGAAGATGAGAGAGAGATTGAGAGAAAGGAGGGACAAAGAGAGAGAGAGAGGGAAAAGAGGGAGAACATAGAGAGAAGAAAAAGAAGAGGGTTGATAAAGAGAAAATGAGAGAGAAAAGGAGAAAGAGAAAAGAAAGGAGGAGACAGAGGAGGGAGAAGAGAGCGAAAATGAGGGAGGAGTAAAGGAGGAAGGCGAGAAAAGGAGAAGAGATACTATAACACACACACAGTATAGAGAGAGATGACACAATACACAGGTATGTGTCCTACATCTCCTGATCTATTTTTTCACATGCTGAGGAGGACGCTGCTTCCTTGTTTGTGTTTGCCAAACATTAAACTCCATCAATTAAGCAATTAAGAAGCTGTAAGAAGAGGAGGAGAAGACAGGGGGTAATTAACAGTTGTGTCATGCTTTGAAAATGGCAATAAAATGTAAGTATGCTCCCAGTAAAAGCAAAACAGAGATTGCAATTAGTCTGCGCCTGCGACAGTGATCCAGCCAGAGATACAGGGTCCCACAATCACAGAGGGTGACAAAGTTACACAGAGAGTCTACAGTCCATCCCCAGAGGGTGACAAAGTGACACCGACAGAGGGGATCCTTAGAACGCCTTAATATTGTTGATCTAACTCTACGGTACTTAATGTACAGGTAAAAGTGCGTTTATGTGGAGAGTTGGCAAAAATCAGGATAGTGCCCAAACAAAAATCAATCTCTTCTAGATCACATAGGCTGCCCAGTCAATTAGGAAAAGGGATGGGTGCACTCAAAGAGCTCTCCAAGCACATCCAGGCCGGCTGAAGACAAAGGCTATTTAATACTGTAATCTGATCTTCTCTAGGGGAACAGCCTCAACCTCCAGAACAACATCAGAAGGCTGAAGGAGGAAAGACTGCTCAACAAGCTCCAGAAACCAATACAGAGAGTTGGGTATCATATGTTATGGTTAATACTCTTATTTAGAGATAAATCACAGGAATAGCAGCAGAGAGGTCCCCCTCAGGAACATTAACCCCATGGAAGGATCCGCAATGTGAGGCCAGTTTATCTGCTGACAGATTGCCCAATCAGTAATGTGTGGCAGGGGTCTTTACAGGAGGGCCATTACGCAGGACAAATAGTGATACTATAGCACTGCAGAAAGAATATCCCTCTTTGCCTTGTACAGCCAGGCGTTATACACCAGGAAAAACGATGATTAGTGATAACCATTTCTGGGATAATCTTTTAATGGACTCACAATTTTACATGGGCCAGCTCCCAGAACCGGCCTCCTCCCTTCCGCAGGTCGGGGGTACAGATAGGCAGAGCTATATTTAGTGCTACACATGGAGGCAAGGAAGGGAACGTGTAAGAGTAGGGTGATTAGGATAGAGTGTTAGATATTTGTACCACGTCATGTTCAGTAATACAACACAAATCCCCAATCTATGTTCCGTTCTGCTTCAACAGAATAAAATGTTTGATGATTTTGAATGCAATATCATACATCATCTTGTTCAGATTGCACTCGAATCCTAACATGGCCTCATACTTGTCGCTTCCTGGTTTCTGCATTAAATATGTGTGCTGACCCTTGCACCCTTTTAGCTATATTAAACCTGCACTGCGGGGGTTGCTTTGCCATGCTTTCATGGCCCCTCGGCAGTGCAGGAGTTAAGGTGTCAGTGACAGAAAGACGGTTTTCCCGTGATCAACACAAGCAGCCTAATCCATATATCCCTACATTAAATTGTCAGGGTGACCTTCAAACAGTTTTCTCTCACACACTGTGACCTTCATTCATCCTGACCTCTTGGATTTTCGAGTGTGCCTGTGTGGTCTGCAGACCCTCTTCCATTCCATTGCCAAATTGTACCTGCTCACGAGACACCGTGGTTCTGCTCCGAGATGTTTGTGTAATGTGGGAATACAGAAACAGGACTGAACTGATCAGCATTTCCAAAGACTTCTGGATTGTCTCTCGTCCAGTCATGGAAAATAAGTCCCACATGCATACGCCAGTGACAACTTCTTAACCCTTTTGGATTATAATGCATTGAATATTAATGCTGTGCATTCCCATCCTGCAGTGAAACAATTATCAAGGTACCAAAGCCACAAGCTCACAGGAATTCCTTACCACGCGCTTAATACACAGCCCACGAGTCTTGGGAATAATTCAGCATCTCATCTCTTCCCCTCCCACCACTGAAACTAGGGCATGTCAGACCTCTTTGAAATCACTGACGTCCTCAGCGATTTTTCATGACCTTGTCCGTGAATATAGGATGTTTTTTGTAATTTAGTAAGCAAGTATGAATGGGACCATGTTATTAAGATAAACGATGGTTTACAGAGGAAACTAATTATGGTTCAGCAACTGGTTATGGTTCCAATATAAACTAAAAAAAACAGGCTTGCAATTACAGAAGTATACAACAGTATATGACTATTTGTGACTGTGTGTTTACTTGTACATGTGCGAGTGTGTATATCATTGTATATATCAGAGTGTCTTTGTTTAGACTATGTGTATCAGTGTGTGTGTGTGTGTGTGTGTGTGTGTGTGTGTGTGTGTGTGTGTGTGTGTGTGTGTGTGTGTGTGTGTGTGTATCAGTGCAGTAAGTAAAGAATATCAGGTGCTGGCATTAGGAGTGAGCAGATATAAGTGGCACCATCAACCCAATAGTATATGCATACAGTACATGTTGGGTTTTGGTCCATGGGTACCATTTCAGGCACTAATCTATGAATTATCTGTACATGCTATTCTTGATGTAAAGACATGACATTAATATTCTGGGCGTGTACGTCATTGTTGTAATGCAATTTCTCTAAAATGTTGCTGATAAAAAGCTATTTTTATCCATCAATTTTATGGTCACTAAAATGCATGCATTATGCATATATTATGTTACTACAGTATGTCAATATGAAGCTGTATAATTATTTTAATGCATTACTCTGTACAAATGCAGACCTTTTAGTAGGTGTGCCAAGAAAATGAGCGCACTTTTCCCAAGTCCTGCGCAAGCCAATGAGAAGCTATCGATCATTTCTAACAAGCAGCTGCCCCACTGCACTTCCGTTTGAGAAGAAAGTCTGTACGTGCTCAAAGTCATCATAACCTGAGCAACAGTCAGGGGGAAAGTCCATCAATAACAGAGTACAAGAATCCCAATACAACAACCATACAGTGCATAAAAGTACAATAACACAACTATACAAAAAGGGCGGGTACACCTGAGAAATCCTCAACGGTTCAGGACACAACCCTATGTCAAGAGCTTGCAATATTTACATATGTCACTTCTGGTATAACAAGTGCTGAGGGGCCCTGTCACTGGGCTGTGCTCCTTCTGTATATTATGATCAGTCATCGATTTGAGTGCACAACCAACCCTTTAGAGTACACACAGTTATCCTAGGCTGAAGATATTCAACACAGCAAAGGACAGAAATGACAAATATACATATATTGGTCAATGTTCACCCAACAGTTTATCCTGTATCCGTCCAAAAGAAGCCCGGCATTTGTCACAACTCTGATTATGTACTTTACTTCCAAACACTGAACAGGTAAAGGAAGCAGTCTGCAGTAAATTCACAGTAAAAGAACAAGGTTATAGTTCAGTTCACAATTATTATCTAGCTTCTATGTTATCCCCCTCATTACAAGAGCAGTCTCTCCAGCACTAAAGGGGTTAAATAGATTGCGGATCGCCTTGTTCGGTGGGTGGAGTCTCAGTGCTGTCTCCCATGTGTGATAAAAGAGCATCTAGGAGCTATCCTTGGTACTGAGTGACCCAGCACCTGAGAGCTGTCATTGGTACTTAATGTGACCCAGCACCAGGGAGCTGTCCTTGGTACTGAATGTGAAGCACCACCTAGGAGCTGTCCTTGGTCCTGAATGTGACCCAGCACCAGGGAGCTGTCCTTGGTCCTGAATGTGACCCAGCACTGGGGAGCTGTGCGTGGTACTGAATGTGACACAGCACCTGAGAGCTGTCCTTGGTACTGAATGTGACACAGCACCTGAGAGCTGTCCTTGGTACTGAATATCAGTGCTCAGAAGATCTAGTGCATCCTATAGTTACTATGGTGCCCCAGCAGGTGCTGCTTTGGTTTATCTACCTGAGCAGTCCCATACAATACAGCAGGGCTTTATCCGAGTGACGGGTCACAAACTGTGAGCAGCAGGAGGGCGGAAAACAGGATCAAGAGAGAACCAGGAAGGGAACCGAAACAGAAAGGCAGAAAGAAAACCGGGTGCTGATGAAAAGAGGGGATTACGTAGAGAAAGTGAAAGCCGCTCTTACATTCTTTTGGTATCTCGATGGCCTTAATGTTGCTGCCGAGAAGGAACACAAGGACTGTCCCCAGCATCCAGGATCCTGGTGTCAGAGCCATGTCAGCAGAGCAGCTTCTCAATCAACCCGGGGAGACAGATGGGAATCCACCTTGTGGGAGAGAGAAGAGTCAGGCATGAGTGACAGCAGTCAGACCCTACACAAAGACCCCTCCCATTGCAAGGAAAAGCTCTTCACAGATCAAAGATGATGGAAAGGAGGGGGCAGAGTAAGGGGGGTCATGCGTAGCTCTGTTTTTTAACCCCTTTGCTGCCAGTGTGAACTGCAACGCTTTGCAATACAAGGTGGTTCATTTATCTTTTTACGCAAACGACCATAACTAGTGGTAAGCATGGCGCCTCTGAAGTGGAAGAACTGTGTCCTTATGACCTTTAGCTTTCTGCACCTTAAGTGCCAAATATTGAATTGTAAGCTCTTTGGGGCAGGGATTTGTAAAACGCTAATTTTGCTGTGTACACAATCAGCGTAATATAAACTAATTATTACACGTGCAAGAACAATTATCTCTGATTAAATCTTCCGATATACAAGGTCTGATAGGAGAGACAAGGAGAAAATCAAAGCACAAGAAAACCAGCAAGTATTGTGAGAAGAGAGAGAAGGCGACAGATGAGAGAAGAGAGAGAGAGAGGAGGGAGAAGAGGAAAGCCAGCAGCACTAACACACAGTCTGTCTCCTTCCCACTCTGTCTGCTACATACTGTACAAGAAGCGATGAAAGAAAACAGGTCCTTTTAATTATGGAACAAAAAAAGCTCCACTTCTCCTGAGAGATGCTAGTCTGCCAGACAGAGATTCTCCACAGGGAGTGGGAAAGGAGGACAGGGAAGTGAGAGCACAGGGTGCCAGCTGAGATCATGCACTAACCAGGCCCCAAATAGTCTCTTTAATATCCCCTCACTAGCAGCATCCTTACACATACAACTATTCAGTGCTGTAGGGGCCTACATGAGATAATCCCACTCCAGCACTGGAATGGTTAACCCCTTCAGTCTAGCAGTAAAAGAGTTAAGGAGACCACCACAACTGTTTAAAATATATATTAAGATACTCCAGTGTGTACAGGCATAATGCTCCCCAGGATCTTATACTTACTGTACATTTTAGCTTATGAGGCACAGTTACATCTGGGGCACTCTGCTCCCAAATACACATACACCCACTGATCACACAAACACACTGCTTACACACACACACACACACACACACACACACACACACACACACACACACACTTTCTATGATTTTACTGGAGTAATCTTGTATATGTCTATTTGTATGTCCCCGATTATGGGTTTATTGCCCTTGTTTTTTTTTTATTACAAGATATTTTGTAACATTGCTTTGAGATAGTAATAAGCAAAAAAACAAAACAAAAACAAAATAGAAGGAGCACACAAAAGATTTTGGTGGTATCAAAAGACTACCTAGTGTATTAATGCATCAGTCAGTACAGGTAACGTTACCTGTACTGACTCTGCTGCATTAATACACTAGGTAGTCTTTTGACACCACCAAAATCTTTTGTGTGCTCCTTCTATTTTTTTGCTTATTACTGTCACATAGGATCCAGCTTTGGGACGCCGGGATCAACAGGAGGTAAGCACCAAAAGTGTATTTTTTGTTTACATTTTGGCTATAAGCAGTGGTGTGCCATCTATATCTTCTTTTATACCGGTACTACATTAGTGTGTGATACCAGCCCCTTCCTCCCTGGTGTGTTTGAGTGGGCAGACTCCGTATAGCCTGCCCTGTTTGAGACGTTGGTTATGTATATACTGCTGAGTGTTCCGTTCTGTTCCTGTTCCCATGGATAAGATACGGTATGTGAGCATGACAAGCAGAGGGGAGCAGCTGAGCAGCAGTGCTGGGAGACACAGGGAGCGGTCTGATCACACACTGTACATGCACACACGCCTCTCACTGGAAGGTACACCGCGGGCTGGGAGGATTGCACCGTGCCCTTCATTTTCCTTTCCTCTATTTACTGTAACCAACCCTCCCCCTTCTTTAGAATGACTTCTCGTCACCCATCAGATTCTTTATTACTTTACCCAGGATTAGGAATATCCTTTCATTGTGGTATTTAGAATGAACACAATTATTTGTCATTATTTTTTAACATTCAGATTGTGAATTTGTTTGATACATTGTGACAAACCCCTCGGCTGATATGCAATGAGTTAGTGGCGCCTCTGGCAGTGAAGGGGTTAGTGAAAGGGCTACAGTTTCCCATCTGGATTCCGTACCAAACACATCATTACCAAACCCGTCCTTGGCTTTTCCTTGAGGATCCGGCGCACATGCTGAGACCTGTAATGTAACCAGCGCTCGCTAGAAATATCCTGCGGACTTCTCCCCACAGACAAGCCTCCCTGATCCAAAGCCGGACCCTAAGTCTGCCGCTGCAATATGCAGCACGTACATAGGACCACTGAGGTCCAGCTGCACCGTATGGGAAGTCACAAGGTCACAGTAATATCCGTCACTGAAACACCGCCAGGGAGAGGAGGGCGATAGAAGGGAGAGAGAGAGACACACACAGAGACACACAGACAGACACACACACACACACACACACACACACAGAGAAACACAGAGACACACACACAGAGAGAGACACACACACAGAGACACACAGACAGACACACACACACACACACACAGAGACACACAGAGACACACACACAGAGAGAGAGACACACACAGAGACACACACACACACAGAAACACACACACACACACTTAGACACACACAGAGACACACAGAGACACACACACACACACACAAAGACACACAGAGACACACAAACAGACACACAGAGAGACACACACACCCACACAACACACAGAGACACACACAAGCACACACACACACACACAGACAGAGACACAGACAGAGACACAGACAGAGACACAGAGAGAGAGAGAGAGAGAGACACACACACACACACACACACACAGAGAGACACACACACACACACAGAGATACACACACAGAGAGGAGGGCGATAGAAAGGAGAAGGAAGAGAGAGACACAAACAGAGAGAGAGAGAGACACACACACACACACAAAGACACAGAGATAGGAGGGCGATAAAGGGGAGAAGGAAGAGAGAGACACATACAGAGAGAAAAAGAACAGAGCGAGAGATACACACAGACAGAGACACAGAGAGAGAGAGAGAGAGAGAGAGAGAGAGAGACCAACACACACACACACACACACACAGAGACACAGAGAGAGAGAGAGACACCAACACACACACACACACAGAGAGAGTCAAATGAAGAGGAGCTGAGAAAGACAAAGAAATGATGAGCCACATGTAGAGAAAGGGAGAGTCACAAAGAGAAGGACAACATCATATAAAGAGAGGTAGAGAGAAAGAGAGAGAGGGGGGAGTCGTACTGAGACTGATGTGGAGAGCAGGGGGAGGAGAGTGAATAAAGAGAGAACTACAGAGAGTGAATGAGGAACAAGGGGAGATAAAAACAACATGTAAGAAACAGCAGCTATTAAAAGAGAGCCACTAGATCGCATTGTGATCCGCAACTAGGCCGTGCTAAAGGAGATCTGATCATGGCAGGGATGCAATAACCGGGAGAACCTGATATCACCATCACAAGAGAGGCGGGAGAGACGGGCATCTGTCTTCTAAATCTGTGCGTTCAGCCATATGTTCTCTGCAGACAGTGTTTAAAAATGAATGAGGTCCTGGCCTGATCATTGCTAATGGGTGCAAGTTGTTTTAGTGTTTGGGGGAGCAGGCACGCGGCCAGCACACACGGGAAAGAGTTAATTTCTTAGTAAATGTGTGGGGGGGGGGGGGAGCACAAGTTGGGTGACCTCTCAGGTACCAAGGATTGAGTCAACTTTTTGCAAGTCCTTCCTGGCAGCACAGGGGTTAAATTATAGAACAATAAACCAAACCAACGTAGACGGTATTATATGGACACGTTCTTCCCCTGTATTGGAGCTGCGGTATACTGTGGAAGGTGTTTGGCCCATTAACCCATTTCATGCCAGTGCCCGGCCCCTCTTGCAGTGGGTGGGCAGAGGGGGAAATCTTTCACATCGCTGCTGATGCAGTTTTCTACCAACCCTCCCCTCCCCCCCCCCCCCTTGTTAAGTTAAATAATTGAATAAATGGGCAGAAATAGCTTCCAGACCGAGACTGGGGCCAGAGGACATCTGCTGGTCTGAATTATTCAGCAAGGGGGGGTTTGGAGTTTGTGAAACATTTTCTCTCTCCTCTTGTCCCCCACACACAACAGAGCTCTGCCGATGCAGGGGAAAGGTGCCCCGTGTGTGCTGAATCACCTCCAATTACCAAAATAGAAATCCCTACGGTGGGGGAAAGGGTTCTATGGGATAGTGTGTGTATATATATTGTATCACATACTGTCCAATGTGGGGGCATGGATCTTTGTGTTATGTTTAATCCAAGGGGAATGAACTTTGGGGTCTGGAGATGATGTACTCATAACTATGTAGGGTCCCCCTTAACTGTCCCATAAGTCAATAACATTCACCAGGTAACACCTTCACCCCCATTCAGCAGGAGGCAGGGGGAAGACTTAGCACTGCTTGGCACTTTAAACATTTTATTTATACGTCCTCAATTCATCCCAACATACAGGTCTGTCTGAGTCGTGTTGCTAAACGGTCTCTTCAACTGGTCTCTCAACATCTTCACCCCTCAAGGGTGGACCAAAATGGTCAAATGGCCCATGTCCCGATTGCGGGCCTGGGGCCCGGGAGAGCTGTCGGCGAACCTGGTCATACATCATACAACATACATACAACATGTGCCACTTTCTAGAGTGTAGCGTGTTCATTTTTGAACAGCTGGAATACTCAACTCAACAACAAAGTCAGCAACAGCCCCAGATAAAAACCACCATGGATGTGAGGAACTGGTTATGTTCTTCTCCTCGTTGTATCAGAATTTGAGAAGAGCGTTAGAAAATGCCATATTTACAAAGGAATCTCAGCACATGGAAACGACCACATACATGATACATAGAGTAACCGAGCCACAAGAGCTTCAGCAATCCGTACAGTGCACAGAATACCGGACGTGCAAGGTATCAGCGATGTGTCATTAGTATGGCTCGCAGCCAGGCTGTCCTAATGACAGTAAGTGGAAGTGCTGCCTGTGAACCAGCTTTTAATAATAAATAAAACGACCGTCAACCTGTCATGTGAAGCACCACCCAGCACCCTGTAACATCGCCGCTGGTTATTAAATGCACCGAGGATGCTCACTGTCTGATGGGACGTCTCCCTGCAGTCTGCACCGACATCTGTAACATCTGTAACCCCTACAGACAGAAACTCACAGCATATGTGCATTTTCAGGGGCAGGGAGAAGTTCCCTTTGGAACTAGGAGTCATATCCTCTCTCTACAGATTTAGGAATGAAGCATATTAAGGTCTCTTTTAGGGGGAGGGGGGAGGAATGCAATGCATGGCAGCGAAAGGGTTACGTTAGTATCACAGAATGCAGCTAATCCTTTGCATCTTTCATAGGGAGAGACACGTGAACGGGGGCTGTGAATAAACGGGAGGAGGGAGCGCAGAATGCAAATTGGCCTAATAGTTACTACTTTCCGGGGATTTGCAGCAAAGCCCCCTATAGATCCAATTCCACTGCTAATCCTGCAGCCTAACACTGTGCTTAGGAGGGATGGAAACGCCAGCGAACGGCACGTGGGCGATAGGGTTTGGCGTCACTTGGTGGCCCACAGACCCAGGGCGCACCCTCTATTCACCGCAGCAGCAGTGAAGAGGTTAATGTGGGCACACGGTATGCAAGGGCGAATTTCTATTCCCCGACAGTCAGGGGGGTGATGCGATTGTGCGCCAAAATAATGTCATTATATCTAATTGCAGGCGGGCTGGGGTACAGCAGGTGTTTTTTTGCACAGATAAAAGAACACGCTTCTCTACTAAAGACCACCACAAGATACCACCCTAACCAACCGCTTCTCAGCCCTCCAGTGACTCCAGGTCAACGCCACAAACTAGCCTTCTTCATAGGAATTCCTGCAGCAAAGGGCCGATTACCAAATGGCATTTACTCAGATATTACACATTATATATATATATATTTATTTATTTTTTCATTCGGCAGCCTGGTAATAATTACACCACTGTGCATCCGGATTGTATGTAACGGCCGCTACATCCACGCTACTCCTGGGTGCCCGTGTTCGTCCCGCAACCTCTGGGACCCTACTACTGTTTCTCAAACTTGCAAAAGTTCATTTGAAGCGGTTGTTATGCGAACCGCGCAGGGAAGCGCATCATTCCGCGCAGGCCGCTCCTCTTCACAGCAAGGCGTGTTCGTTTTTAAGTTCGCTTCACCTTTAAGCAAATTCTCGCTCACGTTTAGTTGAATATATATGTATATATATATATATAGCAAATGGAAATATTACTGTGTGCTCATGTGCATGTTTTATATATATATTATTATTTTTTTAATATATGGAAGAGATTTTCTTTTTTTGAAATTTGCAAAAACTCAAACTTGCGAAGAAACGTCATTTTCGCAGCAGATTCAAACTTCGGTAAAAGCTTTGCCCGCCTCCAGTCTGTACCAGAACCCGGCTTCAGTACACGAATGGGCTTTCGATTCGAAGCTGCCAGGTATCGCCCTCATTCGTCAGCGAAGCTGGTGCCAGAGGCATCCAAATGTAAAATACATTAGAATAAAAGTGAGAGGAAATAGACAGGGAGGCTTCGGCAAGAGGGTTTAATGAGGCAGGTGACAGCCAAGAGCCATCAGATGGGCCTATTAAAGCAGAAAGTGAAGGGATGAGAGAGGCAGGAACAGGAGACAAGGGAGCGGGACACAATGACAGGAGAGGGAGAGACAGCCACTCAGATGGGTGCGGCACACACAATGATCCTTGGCACTGAATTCGCTATGAAAGGTAACACACAGAGCCTGCATTAGCCTGATAATCAGAGTGGCATCCAGATGCAGGAGACCTGACTGCAGCAGCAGCAGCGTGGGTGACACAGGGACAGGCTGCTGGCTGTGTGATCACGAGTGGAAGAGGGGACGGGAACCTCATTACAACGCTATTTATAAGCAGCACCTTGCGTTACAAACTCGCCCGGGCGGGAGAGGCCAGCTTTCAGCAATGTGCTGCGGGGCTTCAAGCGACATTGCACAACTGAACCCCCAGATATCCTGAAATACAATGGAGGGGGGGGGGGGGGGTGCCAAGCAGTGAAGTTAGGGGACAGTATGGGCACACAGGCACGAGCGCTTACTGACAGGATACAATTACACCTCTCTCTAAGGCAGGCGGGCAACCACAGCCCTCAAGAGCCAAAAACAGGTCACCTCATCAGGACATTCCTGCTTCAGCACAGGTGGCTCAATCAATGACTGAGCCACCTGAGCTGAAGCAGGGATATCCTGAAAACTGACCTGTTGGTAGCTCTTGCGGACTGAAGCTGGCCGCCCCTGTCCTAAAGCATTCAGCGGAATGAGAAGGGATAACGTACAGGTACAATACTGCCCCCTCCACCCAATCATACATTCATTTCTATATCAGTAACTGTGCGTTGTCCTGGGGGGGCGTGCGACCCTGAATCACCGTGCGATCGGAAGCCCACTCCGGATACCCGTGCCTTGCAATGTGTTACAGGCATCCAAGGGGTTAACACGGTTTCCATTTGTGTGCCAACAGTGTTGGGCGGTTGCACAAATGACCACAACCCATCCAGTGTCAGAGAAGCCAGCAACACACTGAAGGGATAGAGTATGACTGGGTACCCGGGAGCTGAGAGACTCCCCTTCTCTCCCACCCCCCCCCCCAGCGCGGAGCCCCCCCTCCCCCCCCCCCCCCAGAGCTGAGAGACTCCCCTTCTCTCCCACCCCCCCTCAGAGCTGAAAGACGCCCCTTCTCTCCCACCCCCCCTCAGAGCGAGGAGACTCCCCTTCTCTCCCCCTCCCAGAGCTGAGACTCCCCTTTCTCCACCCCCCCCCCCCCAGAGCTGAGAGTACGCCCCTTCTCCCTCCCCCCCCCAGAGCTAGAGACTTCCTCTTCCCTTCCCCCCCCAGAGCTGACTCCCCTTCCCCCTCCCCCCCTAGCTGAGAGACTCCTTCTCCTTCTTCTCCCCCCCCAGAGCTGAGACTCCCTCTCCCATCCCCCACAGAGCTGAGACTCCCCTTCTCCTTTCCCCCCCGCTAGAGACTCCTCTTCCATTACCCCCCCCCCCCCAGAGCTGAGAGACCCCCCCCCCCCAGAGCTGAGATACAAAACCCCGGGGGTGGCCACATGTGGGGGCCCCCCAGCCTACCCCCCACAGAGACCCCCCGGAGCTGAGAGACCCCCTCCCCCCCCCCCCCCCCCCCCCCGAGCTGCTGCTTTAAGGGCTTTTCCTCTTCTATTTCCTCTCCGTCCCTGGGGAGACCTCACTGACTGAGAACGGCTGGTCCCTGGTTTCCATAGCAACCGCCCGACAGAAACCTGGTGCTGAGGCTGCAAGATGAGATGCTGAACCACTTCCGAGAGCAGCTTCAATAGCACAGAGCCCACGGGGGAGCCCAGCCCTGCCTGTGTGTTATTACACCTCAGTATATGTCCCCTCCCCCACCCACATAACCAAGTCACACACACACACACACACACACACAGACACACACACACACAGACACACACACACACACACACACAGACACAGACACACACACAATCCTGCCTGTGTGTTATTACACCTCAGTATATGTCCCCTCCCCCACCCACATAACCAAATCTCACACACACACACACACACACACACACACA
>CM071585.1:16377196-16398058 GCA_036426205.1 Ascaphus truei
CACACACACACACACACACACACACACACACACACACACACACACACACACACACACACACACACACACACACACACACACACACACACACACACACACACACACACACACACACACACACACACACACACACACACACACACACACACACACAATACTGCCGGGGCTGGGAGGGGTCCTGCAAAGAAAAAAATAATATATATATGCACATAGCATATCCCTACAAACATTTTCTTCCCCTATGATACGGTTTAAATCCTGTTTAGCTCTGGCAGTAGTGTGTGTGTGTGTGTGTGTGTGTGTGTGTGTGTGTGTGTGTGTGTGTGTGTGTGTGTGTGTGTGTGTGTGTGTGTGTCATTTGGGAAAAAGTGATCATAACATGGTCTCATTTGAAATAAATGACCAAAAAACAGATTGTGTGGGTTGATGGGTTCAACAAAAACTTGATTAAAATCTGCTTTTCTCAAATGTAAACTGAGGAATAATCTGCAAGGAAGTAATTGGGATGACATTTTTGCAGGAAAAAGTTTGGAAGATAAATGGCCAGTCTGTAAAACATTGTTAGAAAAGCACGTTTATACTTACTACCCAAGGGTATACACTGATAAAAGAAAGGAGTCTAAATCAATGTGGCCAAATAAACAGGTAGGGGAGGAGACGGAAGGGAAGAGGCGGCTTTAAGATTCTTAAAGTCAGAAGGGACAGAGGCATCGTATCAGAATTATAAGGAATGTAACAAAAGTTGCAAAAGGGCAATCAAATTAGCAAAAATGGATAATGAAAAAAGGATTGCAATAGAAAGTAATATCAACCCTAAAATGTTCTTTAAGTATCTTATTAACAAAAAGATTAGAAAAAAATATATAGGACCCTTTCAGTGTGAGATGGGCAGGCAGATTATTGAAAATATGAAATAGGCAGAGGTATCAAACAAATTATTTGCCTCTGTATTTAACAGAAAGGAATACATTGCAAAAATAGTGCCACAGGAGGAAGCCACAACCTCTATATAAATGAACAATTGGTTAACTGAGGAAGAAGTGCTTAGGCAGCTTGATAAAATTAAAGTAAATAAGGCACCTGGCCCCGATGGCATACATCCAAGAGTCCTTATGGAACTAAGTTTTAATATTCAAGGACTCCCCTTCCACAGGCACAGTACCCACAAGATTGGCATAAAGCAGATGTGGTGCCTATATTTGAAAAGGGAGCTAGATCACAACCCGGGAACTACAGACCTGTTAGCCTGACATCAATAATCAGGAAGCTACTTGAAGGTTTAGTATGGTACTAATATTCAGGAAAACCTAATGGATAGCAAAATTATTAGTAATAGTCAGCATTGATTTATGAAGGATAGGTCATGCAAAACTAACCTTATTAGTTTCTTTGAGGAGGTAAGTGGGAATTTAGACCAGGATCATGCAAGTGACGTGGTTTACTTAGATTTTGCACAGGCTTTTAATATGGTGCCACACAAGAGGTTGGTGTACAAAATCAAGGAAATTGAACTCTGTAAAAATATTTGCACCTGGATTATGAACTGGTTGAAGGACAGACAGCAGAGAGTTGTAATAAATGGAACTTTTTCAGGTTGGGCTAAAGTTGTGAGTGGAGTACCTCAGGGATCGGTACTGGGACCCCTGCTTTTTAACTTCTTTATTAATGACATTGAGGTTGGCATCGAGAGCAAAGTCTCCATCTTTGCTGATGATACTAAATTGTGTAAGGTAATAGAATCAGAGCAGGATGTAATTTCTCTTCAGAAGGACTTGGAGACACTGGAAACGTGGGCAGGTAAATGGCAGACGAGGTTTAATACAGATAAATGTAAGGTTATGCATTTGGGAAACAAGAATAAACAGGCGACTTACAAATTAAATTGGGATAAATTAGAAGAATCCTTGATGGAGAAGGATTTAGGAGTGCCTGTAGACAGCAGACTTAGCAATAGTGCCCAAAGTCATGCAGTAGCTGCAAAGGCAAACAAGATCTTATCTTGCATTCAACAGGGAATGGATGGAAGGGAAGTAAACATAATTATGCCCCTTTATAAAGCATTAGTAAGACCACACCTTGAGTATGGAGTACAGATTTGGGCACCATTCCATCAAAAAAGACATTATGGAGCTAGAAAAAGTGAAGAGAAGAGCCATAAAGTTGATGGAAAATCTGATTTATGAGGAGAGGCTGATTTAGATTTATTTTCATTAGAAAAGAGGCGTCTAAGAGGAGATATGATAACTATATACAAATATATTCGGGGTCAATACAAGGAGCTTTCCAAACAACTATTCATCCCACGGGCAGTACAAAGGACTTGGGGTCATCCCTTAAGGTTGGAGAAAAGATGATTTCCCGAGCAACAAAGGAAAGGTTTCTTTACAGTAAGGGCAGTTAAAATGTGGAATTCATTACCCATGGAGACTGTGATGGCAGATACAATAGATATGTTCAAAAAAAGGTTGGTCACCTTTATAGAAAGGAAAGGTATACAGGGATATACCAAATAAGTAAACATGGGAAGGATAGTGACCCAGGGAGTAATCTGCTTGCCATTATTAGAGTCAGGAAGGAATTTATTTTTCCCCTTATGAGATATCATTGGATAATGTGTCACTGGGGTTGTGTGTTTGCCTTCCTCTGGATCACAATACTGTAAATACAAATATAGAATAGGTATCGGCCGGCTGTATTTTTAACTTGATGAACATATGTATTTTTTCAACCTTGTGTACTTTGTAACATATATACATACATAATGCTGCCAGAGCCAGGCAGGCGTACTGAAAATAAATAAATATAATACATACATTTGATGTTGATACTCAACTGGATTACCAGGGATATGAAAAGTCCAAGAAGACGATCAAAAGTAAGGTGAGGAGATGAGAAAATGTGTTGGAGCGATGTGGAGAGGAGAGGCCCCCCCCCCCCCCAATCATCTCTCAGGCACTGCGGCGGTTACAGCCTCTCTTCTCCATGTCGCTCTAACACATTATCTCATCCTCCCATCTCACGTTTAGTTATCGTCTTCTGATCTCCCTCAGAATACAGTTGGGTATCAAATATATATATATATATACTGGAGCTAGCCAGTCAAGTATATATGTATAGAGCTATATAGATACACACACAGAAATATATATGCCAGTTTGCCCCCACTGGGACTTTTATTCCGTAATCAGTAGGAGAACATCGTTTTACACTCCGGGAACGCGAGGGCTGCCGTCACCATGGAAACGCACTGCCCGCGTTTGGTATGGGTAATGGATCGACCTGCTCTCGTAGCATCACGTCAGCGCAGCAGCACTGTCGGTCCCTCACGCCTTACACAGCGTTGTACTCTCACATGTTAACTTCACACTTCTTGTGCATTATGGGCGTAGAATGTAAGATTATTACAGTCGGTTTGTAAAAAGCTTCCGCTAGGAACATTTCCCCCCCCCTCCCTCCCCCACTGTGCAGAAAACGGGGCGTGTAAGGGGCAGGGGGCATAAGGTATAAAGAACATTACCTTTGTATAACACTATAAATCTTTTACTTCAAATGATATTAACTCCGTGTGCTGACAGAGGGAATGACGATGCATTATTTCTGCGCTGTAGGGGTTAAAATATCTATATTACAGTGGTGTTCTATACCATGGGTGGGAAACTTCAGTCCTCAAGGGCCATCAACAGGTCAGGTTTTCAGGATATCCCTGCTTCAGCACAGGTGGCTCAGAGGCTGTCAAAGACTGAGCCTCTGATTGAGTCACCTGTGCTGAAGCAGGGATATCCTGAACACTTGACCTGTTGGGGAGGGGGCTTGAGGACTGGAGTTGAGCACCACTCTTGTAGACCGACTCCTAGAATGACTGTCCATGTTCTCTGTCACTGTCCCATGTGACCTCCCTTACATACGAGCCAACAAATCCGGGTCACCGGGCGACAACGATCCGATTTTTCAGATCTTACCCCATTATACCCAAGTTGCTGAAAACCCTGCAAATCGGAATCCAAAAGCAGCTGTGGGTTATTATTACACAGCTGAGCATGGGTTAAATTGGCGTGCACCATTGCGCACGCGCCCCCCTCCCTGCTACATGCAGAAGGAAACCTTTGCAGGAGAAATGGAGTGAGCAGCGGCGAGTGTGCAGGCGCTGCGCCAGAATCCGGCCTGACCGCGCCTCTCCTCTGCTGTCCACCTTACAATTAAATATTGCATTATTCTGGCCGCCGGCCATGAAGCTGCAGGAAGTGGCGTACGGTCAGGACCGCGGGGATTAAAGGATGGAGATTTATTGCAGCAATAAGAAGTACTGTACGTGCGTTGGGAGTGAGGCAGAGGGAGGGCAGAGGGAGGGCAGAGGGAGAGAGACAAACAGGGGAGCTAGCGTACAGCTGTCCCACTCCAAACTTGGATGTGTGCAACCGCAGTGTCACGAGGAACATCCTTACACACGAGGGTCTCTCAGGGCGTCTTTTATTGGGAGGACATCGATTAATAGGAGGTTTATCTCACTCACGGGAAGGCTCAAATCACTCATGGAAGGCTTCTCTCACACACTCATGGAAGGCATCTCTCACACACTCATGGAAGGATTCACTCACTCATGGAAGGCATCTCTCACACACTCATGGAAGGATTCACTCACTCACTCATGGAAGGCTTCTCTCACTCACTCATGGAAGGCTTCTCTCACTCATGGAAGGCTTCTCTCACACACTCATGGAAGGATGAGTCAAGTCCTCAAGCCCCCCAACGGGTTAGGTTGGATATCCCTGCTTCAGCACAGGTGGCTCAATCAGAGGTTCCGTCTTCGACTGCACCACCTGTGCTAAAGCATGGACTGATTGAGTCACCTGTGCTGAAGCTGGGATATCCTGAAAACCTAACCTGTTGGGGGTCTTGAGGACTGGAGTTGAGCCCCCCTGAGATATGCCACAATGTACCAAGACGCTTAGTATCTGCACACACCATCACATCTCCTTAGGGAGAGAAGGGAATGGTTTATTCTGACGAATTGGCTGTTTTACCCATAAAATCCAGACATCTTTCCTTTCTCCGTTAGAAAAAATGGCGTTCGGAAGGGTTAAAATGGAAGGGCTGCAGAATGATTCATGTGTTGGTGTCGCTGGGATAATACGTGGTACATGAACAAGCAGGGAGGAGATGCCCAGATAGGAGGAAAAGATGAAGCCCTGTGTTGCTGGCCAACCTGGCAAGCAAGAGGTTAAAAGGACCCCCTCTGCAGTGACAGAACTGCAGGGCCCCAGCTGTGCAGAGGCCAGCGTGAATCTCATTGGCTGCCGATGATGTCATGATATATCGCAGGCTGTCATTACCAGCAGCACCTGCAGCGCAGTGAGGGGGGCGCAGCCAGACTCCACGCCCCATGGGGGCTGATAACGCGCCTTCAGTTTCTTCTTTCCCTCCTGCTTCAGGTCTTAGCGCCCAGCTTTCTCCTTTCCTTGCCCTCCAGGCATTTCTCGCCCCCTCTCCCGCTCGCTTGCGCCCCAGCTCAGATCCTTCCCGGCGCTGTCGCCTCATTCTCTCCATCGCTCCGTAGATCAGATTTTTACATTTTTTTGGGGGGGGCAGTTTCCAATGAAACGATTAGCCGGACTTTAAAAACCATTAACCCCTTCACTGCCGAGAACCCTTCGGCAGCAAAGGGTTAAACCTGGGATCTGCGGTGCTCATGGGGCTGAGGAAGGAGGGTTGGGGGGGGGGGGGGGGGGGGAGAATCAGTTACTTTGTGAGCCCTCCTGCGATTTCTTTTTCCTCATTAGCCCAGTAGAAATATTTGCTGCTATTTGGGAGGTTTTTTTACAGGTCACTTTAATATCTGAAATGAGGATATATACTTTGAAAGGGTCCCGCGCCGTGTTCAGCGGGGGTGAGAATATCAGGGGTGGGCCAACTCCAGTACGTAAGGGCCACCACCAGCTTTTAAGGATATCCCTGCTTCAGCACAGGTTGCTCAATCAAAGGCTCAAAGACTGCACCCCCTGTGCTGAAGCAGGGATACCCGGCCTGTTGGTGGCCCTTGAGAACAGGCGTTGCCCACCTCTGGATGAAATGCCCACTTGAACCAGTGTTGGGTTTTACCTTAAATCCATTAAGGATTATAGCGGGTCTGTGAATTTCAACCATATCCCCAGCATTTTATTAATTAGATATAGTACATACATATTATATATATTTATATATTTATTTTTCATGTTAAATATATATCGATCCCCCCCGTCCCTTTCCTTCCCGGCTAGCTCAGCAGCCAACTCGCTCTCCTGCAATGAAGCCCAGTACCACTACTTCTTGTGACACTGTAAACACCGGACAGTGACTGTGAGAAGCAGAGCGCCGCGCAGTTAGCAGAGCGCCGCGCAGTTGGCAGAGCGCCGCGCAGTTAGCAGAGCGCCGCGCTTTGGCAGGCGTCGTCAGTTAGCAGAGCGCCGCGCAGTTGGCAGAGCGCCGCGCAGTTAGCAGAGCGCCGCGCTGTTGGCAGAGCGTCGTGCAGTTAGCAGAGCGTCGCGCAGTTGGCAGAGCGCCGCGCAGTTAGCAGAGCGCCGCGCAGTTGGCAGAGCGCCGCGCAGTTGGCAGAGCGTCGCGCAGTTGGCAGAGCATCGCGCAGTTGGCAGAGCGCCGCGCAGTTAGCAGAACGCCGCACAGTTAGCAGAGCGCCGTGCAGTTGGCAGAGCGTCGCGCAGTTGGCAGAGCGTCGTGCAGTTAGCAGAGCGCCGCGCAGTTGGCAGAGCGCCGCGCAGTTGGCAGAGCGCCGCGCAGTTGGCAGAGCGTCGCGCAGTTGGCAGAGCATCGCGCAGTTGGCAGAGCGCCGCGCAGTTAGCAGAACGCCGCACAGTTAGCAGAGCGCCGTGCAGTTAGCAAGGCTTTAGCTTTCCCCCAATCAAACGAAGTTAATATTGCGTCATTAACCGAATCCCAGGGTTTTCACGCGTGGTAGTTTTGACTCCTTTATTGGCCCCGAAATGCCATAATGTGGCTGTCCCAGTGACCCCAGCCCCCCTAATCTCTGCCAGCCCCCCCTAATCTCTGCAGCACCCTTAATCTCTGCCAGCACCCCTAATCTCTGCCAGCACCCTTAATCTCTGCCAGCCCCCCTAATCTCTGCCAGCACCCCAAATCTCTGCCAGCCCCCCTAATCTCTGCCAGCCCCCCTAATCTCTGCCTCCGGCCGGTCAGGAGTCAACATTTCTAGAGGCAAACACTGCAGCATTTATCTACAATCCGTGGGCTGGTTTTCTGGCACACCCAATGCATTTTTTTGCTCCAGATCGGCACATGTTTTGCACCAAACATTGTTAGCTAGGCTCCAGGAAAGGATATAGGGTTAAAAGGCTAAATACATAACCACATATCGGCAAATCCATTAGTGCGGCCGCAGAGTCTGGCGAGAGGATTGATCGCTGTGCGCAGGACTCCGGAGCTGGAAGCTTGGCGCTTTGCTGTGCGGGGAACGTAGAGATTCCGGCACACGGACCCCAGCTCTGCGTGGCCCTACAACTCATTACTATTAGTAGTAATTAAACCAACGCAACAAACGGAAGAAAGAGGCGGTTTATAGGAAATCAGATTTTGTGTTTTAATGGACATATAATAAATTATGGTAAAACACACTAGAAATTGAACATCTCACTAGCATATGCACAGTACAGTAGATTATCCAACTCGTATCGCTTCCTATAACTCCTCCTATTGCCCCATATAACCGCTCCCTGTAACTCCTATTACCACGTATCACCTCTCCCTATAACTCCTCCTATTACCCCATATAACCGCTCCCTAAAACTCCTCCTATTACCCCATATAACCGCTCCCTATAACTCCTACTGCTCCATATAACCGCTCCCTATAACTCCTCCTACTGCTCCGTATAACCTCCCTATAACCCCACCTACTGTCCCATATAACTGCTCCATATAACTCCTCCTACTGCTCAATATAATCGCTCCCTATAACTCCTCCTACTGCCCCATATAACTGCTCCATATAACTCCTCCTACTGCTCCATATAACCACTCCCTGTAACTCCTCCTATTAGCCCATATAACCGCTCCCTATAACTCCGCCTACTGCTCAATATAACCTCTCCATATAACTTCTCCTATTGCCCATATAACAACTTCTATTGCCCCGTATAATCAAAACCAATGGAAAGTACTTCAATAAATAATTGTTGAGAAGCAAATACAAAATATCCTCAATTTTAGCAAATTTGTTCTTAGTGAATTAAATAGAAGAAAAAAAAAAAAAAGCAGCATTCGCCCCTATCCTGAAAAAACCGCTTCGGAGAATCACGATCAGACCGGAATGAGCCCAACCGAAAGAGACGCCTCCTTTTCAAAATATTATTATATACAAAACATGAAAATTGCTCTCCAGATCATAAGTAATCTAACACCATCACGAACCCGTCTTAAATACCTGGATTTTCAGGCACAAAAGGAGCTAACCCCCTTTGCAGCGTGCTGCACACTGCGGATTTTCCACGCTTTTTCTCCCTACATTCCTTATTGTGGACGCGTTTCGCAAACGTTCCCATCGCTCAGAATTTCTCCAAATGTACCACAATTTAGCAAAAAAAAAGTCCGTCTGTTAAAGGTAAAAGGGTCCGCGGAACGAGTCTTAAGCTAGTGATTCAGCGCCTGGGAAAACAATCTACCCCAAGAATAAGTACCCGGGGCTAGTATATGAAAAGTATTAATACCCCTAAAAGCAATACCCATAGCCATCGAGAAGTGGCTGGGCACTCACCGAGACCCTAAAACAGAAAACAATCCAGCTGACCCAGGCTGACCCGTGCTGCACAGGACCACGGGAGTGCGGACTTTTCCACGCCTGGATGCAGCTGGACAACTGGACATCTAACACATAAGAGGTTGCTTTGTAGTCAGGGAAGCAGCCAATGACCCTTGAATTGAGCTAGATGGGATAAAGCATGGTGTGTACAGAACAGAGGAGGGTCGGTGGTGTGTGTGTGACGGGCTGGCGTGTGTCACGGGCTGGCGTGTGCGACACATGTACAAGATACTGGGTATACGTATTAGACACGGGCAGTGGGAGGGAATCTCCAGGAGTTTCCCGTACACACAGGAGCTGGCAGCAATATTACCAATGTGACAATAAAGATTTGATTGACCCCAGACTTCCTCTGCGCTTCCCACAAGAAGCCGCGTGTCTCCAGGACACCACGGGGTAGAGTCTGTACGAGCTGCCGCATTTCTCCCACCTCCGTGGGCAGGAAGGAGCATTTCCTTTGGTATTTATTACGGTTACGGATCAGATATGTTACACGGAGGCGCCTCGGGGAGCATCCTCTTCACCCGCCATTTGTTTTTCATTCTATATGGGAAACCGCTTTTACTCTACGGACTAACCCAGCAGGCTGATCTTGTAACACGAGAGCACTCAGCCATGTAACTGCTCCTCTATCATCTTTAACGCTGCACGGACCGTGGGGCAGAGAGAGAAAAAAAATCGGCAAAAGACATATAATGTACCAATTTTCAGTCTATAAGGGTGGTTACATTTATTTAAGGAAACAAGTTACATTGGGGAATTGTTTACAGAATGTCGTGTGTGAGCCAAACTGCCCCTTTAACCAGTGTTGCTGGAGCCTCCAGCCCTGAAAGGGTTAACAAGGAGAGGGACGGTTGCCTCTTGGATGGAATCATTCCAGAACCCTTAACCGCTTCACTACCAGAGGGTCTTGTGCTATACCAGGGGTCTCAAACTCAGTCCCCAAGGGCCAACAAGAGGCCAGGTTTGCAGGATCCCCCTGCTTCAGCACAGGTGCCTGTTGAGCCACCTGTGCTGAAGCAGGGATATCCTGCAAACCTGGCCTGTTGTTGGCCCTTGAGAACCGATTTTGAGACTCCTGTCTGATATATACAAAGCATTGTTCCAACGTGCGGCCAGCCCGTCTGACAGTTAAGTGTAATCAGAGCTCTGTTTTTAACCCCTTATCTCCCTGTGGGCACAGAGCAGCGGGGTACCGTTTCCCTGTTCTGAGACTGCCAGCACACCTCAGTGTAAGTTGCAACAATGTTACTTTCCTTTGGCTTCTCAGCCAGTTAGTTGCCTTGGCAACACCCCTTTCTCTCACCTAGTTGATCTGTTCCTTGCTCCCCCTGCCAATCCCGTGCTAGTTGAGCTATTCCTGGTTCCCCCTGCCAATCCCGTGCTAGTTGATCTGCTCCTTGCTCCCCCTGCCAATCCCGTGCTAGTTGAGCTATTCCTGGTTCCCCCTGCCAATCCCGTGCTAGTTGAGCTATTCCTGGTTCCCCCTGCTATACCCGGCTAGTTGGTTAAGTCCATTACTTGTTCCTGCTTGGACAGGAAAGCATGGCTTTGGACCCAGCAGCCTTCAGGAGCAGTCAGCTGCCCCATCTCCTGGTACAATGATCAGAATGTACCTGTCCCGTACCTCTGCCCCCGACCCAGTTCCCCTCCTTTGTTATTGTTGCCCATTACAATAAAAGAATAGAAGAAAAGAAGGACTCTGTGTGCGTCTACGGGGAGGGAGTTACACTGCCTGACTCAGCCACTTGCCACCGTGTGCGCGAGTCAGAACAGTAACTCCATTTTTCTTTATCTCATAAAGCAGAAATACTACTTCACCCCATTTAAAAAAAAAAATATTCTTATTTTTATAAATACCGCATGTGACGATGTATTATTCTACATTCTTACCTAAGCGGGCAATTGTTTGGTGCTCCCGTTCTAAATCTGTAAAATCCTAATATTGGGCCTAACTAAATGGCCGCCTTCTGACTGTGCTGCAGTCTGAAATGCTGCAGCTGATATGTAACATTATATTACTAAGTGTAACACATTGTTGTTACAGCTTTGAGTGATAGACAGTCTGCTGTTTGAAACACAGCAACAGATCTGTTTGTGATACTTTGTTACCAAAGGGCAGAGCTCAAAAAGGTGTGTGAGCCTGTTTCAAGAGAGGAAGTGGATGTGACTTTCTAAATGGTTACTGTAGCAAACAAAAGGATGATCAGTACATTAAAGAAAATCATGAAAAATTGCATTAGGAGTTTAAAAAAAATGCAGGCAGTATTATCTAATCCTACAGAACTGATTTATTTAAAAAAAAAAATAATAAAAACCATACAGGATATTTCACCTTTTGCCGTTTGAACCTCGGGGAAAGCAATGACCGGTCTCATAAAAGAATAAAGCAGGCAATAAAAATATTATCTCCTTTGTACATTCTGCGTCGTGTCATATAAATCCATCCATTCTCCTATTGATTGTGCTCTCTCTCCTATATATATCTATATTTCATATATCATGGTCCACTAGAACTACTAGTTTATTCAGAATATCCACTAACAACACACGGATATCCGTGCTGGGTTTCTGCCTGCAAGGAAGCTCCATACATTACCATCCAATTATACTCCAAGGTTTATGTACGCAGCAACAGAACTACCTGCCTTGGGCATCAATGTATTGAGGTATTTTTGATTTGGGGAGTGGGAGATAAAGTGTTAGAGGGTAAAGCGATGCATCGCTTGCTCCCCTTTGAATAAAACGCAGAGGTCCCAGCCTTATTACCCTGTGCTCCCCCTGCCAGAAAATATTTGTTCTGCGAACGCCTAATGAATAAATCTTATTGCCGACTCATCAGACTATCGCTAACAAAACTGTGTGACTGATCCCAGGCAGTATAGAGTGTCCTGAGCGCGTGAGAGGGAACACACGCTTAATAATCCCCCAAACTGTGTGCCTGATCCCAGGCAGTATATAGTGTCCTGAGCGCGTGGGGGGAACACACGCTTAATAATCCCCCAAACTGTGTGACCGATCCCAGGCAGTATATAGTGTCCTGAGCGCGTGGGGGGAACACATGCTTAATAATCCCCCAAACTGTGCGACCGATCCCAGGCAGTATATAGTGTCCTGAGCGCGTGGGGGGAACACGCTTAATAATCCCCCAAACTGTGTGACCGATCCCAGGCAGTATATAGTGTCCTGAGCGCGTGGGGGGAACACACGCATAATAATCCCCCAAACTGTGTGACCGATCCCAGGCAGTATATAGTGTCCTGAGCGCGTGGGGGGAACACACTTAATAATCCCCCAAACTGTGTGACCGATCCCAGGCAGTATATAGTGTCCTGAGCGCGTGGGGGGAACACACGCATAATAATCCCCCAAACTGTGTGACCGATCCCAGGCAGTATATAGTGTCCTGAGCGCGTGGGGGGAACACACGCATAATAATCTCCCAAACTGCCCCTCGGTTTTTGCAGATAGCATGGGGAGTATAGCTGTCACTCCCTGCGGGAGCTTCCAAAGTCACATCCCATAATGCCTTGCTGCTGTGACAGTGAAGTTGGATTAGTGTAATTGGGGCACAGGGTATAGGGAAATACCTTTGGTCCACCGGACCTTAGGGAACGGGCCTGAGGAAGGGGTCATTACCCCGAAATGTTGCCCCCCTATTTTCCTTCCCCCTCCCCGTGTCTTTCCCTTGCACCGTGAGACTCCTGATCACTGTTATTGTCAGTTTGCTGCTCACGTGTATGACTTTGTCCCAGCGTGATGTTCTTGTGCTTTCATGATTACATATTTCTATTCTGGCATATTCCTAGCTTTTTGATGTATTTGTGTATGGGTCGGTCAGTGCGGGGAGCCCCCTCCCCCCCTTTTTTCCCTTGATATTACTTGGGGGAATAAGGCTCCTCCCTGATCCCTGTAGCAGCCTGGATTTAGCTTTCGAGTACATTCTGAGTGCGGTCCATCTCCAGATCTGAATGGTCCAAGGGGTGGAGCTGGAATAGAGACTCCTGATTGGTTTATGCTTGCAATCCCAGGAAGTAACACAGCGAGAGTTACCACTCGTTTCCACGTATGTCCTGGGCACGGAGTTATGATAATACTGAACATGGTTGCATTAAATCAGGAGCAGCCAACTACCGTCCTCAAGGGCCACAAACAGGTTAGGTTTTCAGGAAATCAATGCTTCAGCACAGGTGGCTCACTCAGTGGCTCATTCAATTACTGGAGTTGGCGACCCCTGCATTAAATTAACAGTGATAATACATTCAATTTACAGACATTTCATACACAATACACAGCCACGCCATCACTCCATGCAATACACAGCCACGCTATCACTCCATGCAATATACAGCCACGCCATCACTCCATGCAATACACAGCCACGCCAACACTCCATGCAATACACAGCCACGCCAACACTCCATGCAATATACAGCCAAGCAATACACAGCCACGCCAACACTCCATGCAATATACAGCCACGCCATCACTCCATGCAATATATAGCCACGCTATTACTCCATGCAATACACAGCCACGCTATCACTCCATGCAATACACAGCCACGCTATCACTCCATGCAATACACAGCCACGCCATCACTCCCCATGCAATACACAGCCACGCTCAACCGCACGCCACGCCATACACAGCCACGCCATCACTCCATGCAAAATAGCCAAACCCTCACTCCATGCAATACACAGCCACGCCATCACTCCATTGCAATACCAGCCACGCCATCACTCCATGCAAACACAGCACCACGCTATCACTCCATGCAATACACAGCCACGCCACCACTCCATGCAATATACAGCCACGCCATCACTCATGCAAATAGAGCAAGCAGCAACACAGCCACGCCATCACTCCATGCAATATATAGCCAAGCAATACACAGCCACGCTATCACTCCATGCAATACACAGCCACGCCATCACTCCATGCAATATATAGCCAAGCAATACACAGCCACGCCATCACTCCATGCAATACACAGCCACGCCATCACTCCATGCAATACACAGCCACGCCATCACTCCATGCAATATATAGCCAAGCAATACACAGCCACGCCATCACTCCATGCCAATACACAGCCACGCCATCACTCCATGCAATACACAGCCACGCTATCACTCCATGCAATATACAGCCACGCCATCACTCCATGCAATATATAGCCAAGCAATACACAGCCACGCCATCACTCCATGCAATACTCAGCCACGCCATCACTCCATGCAATACACAGCCACGCCATCACTCCATGCAATATACAGCCAAGCAATACACAGCCACGCCATCACTCCATGCAATATACAGCCAAGCAATACACAGCCACGCTATCACTCCATGCAATATACAGCCACGCCATCACTCCATGCAATACACAGCCACGCCATCACTCCATGCAATATACAGCCACGCCATCACTCCATGCAATACACAGCCACGCTATCACTCCATGCAAACAGCACACGCCATCACTCCATGAATACACAGCCATGCCAACACTCCATGCAATATACAGCCACGTCCATCACTCATGCAATACACAGCCACGCCATCACTCCATGCAATTCACGCCACGCAACTCACTCCTGCAATATAACAGCCACGCCATCACTCCATGCAATATCAGCACGCCATCACTCGATACATGCCAATATACAGCCACGCATCACTCCATGCAATATACAGCCACGCATCACTCCATGCAATATTACAGCCACGCATCATCACTCCATGCAATAAACAGCCAACGCCATACTCCATGCAAATACAGCCACGCCATCACTCCATGCAATATACAGCCACGCCATCACTCCATGCAATATACAGCCACGCCATCAGAACATCAGATCCTCCCAGGGAGAAGAAGTGCAGTTATCACCATCCTGCTACCTCTCCAATTAATGTTATACCCCCATGTGATATATTTTGAGTACACGCTTTTAACTGCGATGGAGCAACTGTTGGAGCCGAAGACGTGGAGATGCAATGATCCACCCCCTCCAGCTCATGCACAATAACATGATGTCCTTTGTTAGTCTCTCTCTGTAACGTCCAAGACAATTTCTCACCCAACTTCCCCTTTGGGTGCCTCACTTCGCAATGCGGTGTATGGAGGAGTTTTGATATAAAGTGCATGCATGGCCACTGAACCCTAAATAAAGCCACAGGGACGCGGTGAGAGAATCACAGCCAAAGACCCAATCCACACCTGAACACGCTCAATCCTCCAGCTGCCACTCCTCTGATGTGTGCCAAACTCAAGAGCACCGGGCAACCAGGCCACATGAGAAGTGCCTTCCATTCACTCGTGTTCATCAGATCACAGGAAGAACCAAGAGAATGTCAACTGGAAAAAGCTTGAGAGATCCCGGGGACCAAGGGAAGATCCCGGGGACCCATGGAAGATCCCGTGGGACCAAGGGAAGATCCCGGGAACCCATGGAAGATCCGCCACCGGAGTCCAGGCTGAGGAATTCATTTCTTTGCTTGTTTGAATTGTAAATTGATGGGACGGGGGGACGAGAGGAAGTTCACAGAAGCCATCTGAATAAATGTCATTTTCACAGCAATTATGATCTCCATTATGGCAGCACTTACAGGTAATGCGGCTCTTGAAAGCTCCGCCATTAACATAGGCGCACCATTAGCATTCTCCTTAGCCGTGCATTTCTGAGATGGGTTTTAATACAGATCGGGAGGTGGGGAGGGGGTGAAGATGACGGTTTTGGCAAGAGAGTGATAGCAAGGAACGTCTGTGCTAAAAAAAACAATCATACATCATGCAGGAGAGCATAAGGAATGTCAATTTCATCGTTGAAAGGATGTTTCTCAGGGCTGTTACTGATGCTAAATTGGGTTTATTGCCAATGGGAAGAACAAGAGAATAATTTATAGAATGTTAAATGCAAACCAGCAAATGGCTGGCTAAGGATGACACATGTATTATCTGTCTAATACTTATCTAGAAAAGAGAAAGACACACGTCAGGGAGATATGTGGGGAGGGGGGTTGAAAGAAGTTGGGGCAAAAAGTGACCAGTGGGGAGAAAAAAATGGAGTTTTGTGCCGAAATCTGTGGGAGCCGATATCCTAAAATCCATTGAGAGAGGCCCCAGTGAGAGACCACGCCCTCCATTGGGAGAGACACCCCCCCCCCCCCCCAAATAACACTACTCCCAATGGAAGAGACCACCCCTTCCGGTGGGAGAGACACCGCACAGCCCCCCTCCCCCCAAATAACACCACCCCCCAGTGGGAGAGACCATGGGAGAGATCACCCCCAGTGGGGCAGAAGAATGAAATGTATGGGGTATATAACGGTCAGCCTGTATACCGCTGTGCTTCACAATGTCTCAGTCTCACCAATGAATTCACAACACTTTTTTTTAGTTACGAAAGGGCTTGGTGGGGAAAAAAATAAAAAAGTTTCCCCCAATCCTTTCTGATCCGAATCATTTCTGTACGTTCAATAATTTTGTAAAAGAGCAAAGATCAAAGTGCAGCTCATCGCAAGGGGAGGGGGAGCTGGCAATGCGGGGGCAGAGAGATCACAAAATCACACCCCCCAGGGATATTTACCCAGCTCCTTCCGATTCTAGCCACGCTCCTGCTCGAGCTTCTACTCTTCGCTACACAGAATGACATCATTGTACTGTGGCATCAGCTGGTCAATGAACTCCCGCCAATGCACTCTGCTCGGACACTGGGCCCCTCTGTGCCAGTCCATGGAAGTCACTGAACCACCTCAAGGTGGTCCAGATGCTTCCAAAGCATCTCTGGCAGTGGAGAGAGCTTATGGTCCCCATATCTATATATTAAAAGGAGAGATATTCCATTTCCAACAGAAGATCTCATTATTATATTTTATTCTGCAGCATTGACAATATACACTGAGCTATTGTATATATAATAGGATCCCTGGTCTGGGATTATAGACAGCCCAGTTTGGCCCAATTCTAGCCCACAAATATAGTCAACCACTTTGGTGCTGGAGGGGGCAGAATTGGGTGAATCTGTTACCCACCTTGTGCATGTTGAGGATGAAATCCCTGCGCAGAACAGTTTGTACTCAGATCATACTTTCATGGCATGAGGCACGAGGACAGAAAGACTTTGCTATTATCATGTACAGGGTCTCGGATAACAGGTGCCACAGACAACAAACACAAACATTCCCAAACAGGACTCCCGAGAGAGGAAATTAGGAGAGTTATGGCCTCTCCAATTGACACAAGGGACGCCTTTGTCCTCTTAGCCCATGGGGCACAGGACAGGGAATTCCAACCTCATGAGACCAGATGTGGAAACAGCAAAAGAGGAAAAGCAGCCTCCGGACCATTAAGGGCCCTGTGCTCCCCCCATAAGGTCACAGGGGGACATGGCTGGAATGTCACTCAGTGTGTGTAGCCAAGACTGGGACATGTGACTCATAAACAAGAGTCAAGAGAGGGGCACTGAACAGATCAGGAGTGGCCAACTCACATCCCCAAGGGCCACCAACAGATCACACGTATCAAGGATATCTCAGCTTCAGCACAGGTGACTCAATCAGTCCCAGCTTCAGCACAGGTGGCTCAATCCCTGCTTCAGCACAGGTGGCTCAGTCCCTGCTTCAGCACAGGGTGGCCCAGTGGTGAAAAAAATGCTAAAACAAGCGGGAAAATGTTTCCAATTTTTTTGTAAAAAAGTCCTTTAAAAAAAGTCCTTTTTTTGTAAAAAAGTCGGACATCAGAACAAACGTTAACATTTTCGACGTTTAGATTTCAAACCCGCAAAGCTGCCCACACTCGATATTAACCTCTCCGGCTATAACCCAGCCCAGCTAAGCTCGTCTCCAGTAAAAATCACAAACACTCATCATTTGTCCAGCAAAAGTAATACCAATAGTGCAGCGTTTACATCAAAAACGATCAGAACCTTAACATGCCCGCATAGGAGGCACGGAGACCGAGGGGGGGTGTTATATCTTAAGGTGACTTTGGAAGAACCTTCTGTCCATCTCTGCACAATACTACTTTAAGAAGACCGTGTTCCCAGATACATGCAGAAAGAAGGATGGTGGGGACAGATTCCCAGCGTCCGTGAAACGGAGCTTCCATGGAACATGACTCGCCCAGTCACGGAATGACGTGCGTCCGAGAATAACTGAAAGTCACGTGTCTGGCGAGACGTCCGCAGCAACTGAATCATCAGGACGTGTGTGGTCATTAATCTGGTGAAAGGGGGACAGTGACCAGGAGAGAGCTGGTGGATTTCTTCCAGCCACTGATCGGAATCTGCTGCTAGTTCAGTGAGGCTGCGCTTATAGTGCCTGGCGTCGCGACGTCGCTCCCGAAACAGATCCATTGACTGTCGCAAGCGCTTATGGTAAGCGCGGCGGCGACGGAGCGACTGAAAATTTGGAAGCCGGGTAAATTTGATTTTTTAGAGACAGTCGCCACATGTGACTGTGTCTAAACCAATCAAATTGCGCGGCCCGCCCCTTTTAGTGACGTCACTGGCCTTGTCGCCAGAGACGTCGCTAAAATCAAATTACAACTTTCGCCGGTGACGTTATCGGTCGCGTCGCCGGCACTGTAAGCGCGGCCTAATACAGAATCACGGCTTTTGTTTTGTTTTTTATAACCCCGGCTTAAACCTTGTAAAGGATTTCAGAGTCCAAAGAGATTTCTAACAGAACCAAGCTCTGTTCAGCCCAAATCTATATCTTAATCTGTAATGTGTTGCCCGTTGGAGATGAGTTGCAGGTGGTGTACGTATATCTTTCATTATATAGCACCACCCAGGTACGTAGCGTGTCACAGCAGTAACACACGCGACACTCATATCACACATCATAGGAATAAGCGCATGAGACATAAAACATGAGGAAACTGAGTCCCTGCCCCGAGGAGCTTACAATCTAAGTGGTAAGTAGGGAGAACTTACAGAGGCAGGAGGAGGGCGCGTTCTGGTAAGTGCGTCTGCAGGGGGTCAGTGCACGAGGTGTATAGTATCCGCTACGGAGCTGCCCATAAGCTGCGTTACAGAGGTGTGTTTAAGATGGGTTTTAAAGGTGGAGAGAGAGGGTGTGTGTCAGATATTGAGGGGAAGGACATCCCAGGGGTGTGGGCAGTGAGTGAGAGAGGTTTTAGGCGGGAGAGGGCTTTAGATACAAAAGGGGCAGACAGAAGACATCCTTCAGCAGAACGCAGGAGTCAGGCAGGTGTATAGTGAGATATTAGGGTGAGATGTAAGGAGGGGCAGAGGAGGGTATAGTGAGATATTAGTGTGAGATGTAAGGAGGAGCAGAGGAAGGTATAGTGAGAGATCAGGGTGAGATATAAGGAGGGGCAGAGGAGTGTATAGTGAGGTATTAGGGTGGGATGTAAGGAGGGGCAGAGGGGGGTATAGTGAGATATTAGGGTGAGATGTAAGGAGGGGCAGAGGAGGGTATAGTGAGATATTAGGGTGAGATGTAAGGAGGGGCAGAGGAGGGTGTAGTGAAACATTAGGGTGAGATGTAAGGAGGGGCAGAGGAGGGTATAGTGAGATATTAGGGTGAGATGTAAGGAGGGGCTGAGGAGTGTATAGTGAGATATTAGGGTGAGATGTAAGGATGGGCAGAGGGGGATATAGTGAGATATTAGGGTGAGATGTAAGGAGGGGCAGAGGGGGATATAGTGAGATATTAGGGTGAGATGTAAGGAGGTGCAGAGGAGGACATAGTGAGATATTAGTGTGAGATGTAAGGAGGGGAAGAGGAGGGTGCATACCAACATGCGTACCCCACAAACATGCGTACCCCACAAACATGCGTACCCCACAAACATGCGTACATGTAGACTGGTATATATATATCCATCCTAGTGTAACTCCTGCACTGCAAGGCATGGCAGCAAATGGGTTAATTTTCAGTGCCAAACAATGTATGTAAGCTGTTAACCCCTCAGTACCAGCAGCCCCTGGGACTGGAGCAAGTGGGATGAAGTTAATCAGAAGTCAGATTCTCAATGCTGCAAACACAGGAAAACCCCACTCACTCATCCACTTCCACAGCCAATTTAGCTCAATTAGGAAACAGTAGCATTGTCACACAGGCCATGAATAGCTGTTCTATGAACCCCGAACCTCGCGATGGGGAAGTGAACAAGGCGTCTCTGTCTCGCTCTTTCACACGCTACAGCTCTTCAAAATAATAAGGGTTAGTATTTGTCTGCAGTGCTGGCAGGGCACTCACTGTGCTGTGAGTAACACTCACTCTCTGTGCTGTGTGTAACTCACTGTGCTGTGTGTAACACTCACTCTGTGCTCTGTGTAACACTCACTGTGCTGTGAGTAACACTCACTTACTGTGCTGTGTGTAACTCACTGTGCTGTGTGTAACACTCACTCACTGTGCTGTGAGTAACACTCACTGTGCTGTGTGTAACAGTCACTCACTGCTTTGTGTAACACTCACTCACTGTGCTTTGTGCAACACTCACTGTGCTGTGAGTAACACTCACTCACTGTGCTGTGAGTAACACTCACTCACTGTGCTGTGTGTAACACTCACTCACTGTGCTGTGTGTAACACTCACTGTGCTTTGTGTAACACTCACTGTGCTGTGTGTAACACTCACTCACTGTGCTGTGTGTAACACTCACTGTGCTGTGTGTAATACTCACTCACTGCTGTGTGTAACTCACTGTGCTGCGTGTAACTCACTGTGCAGCGTGTAACACTCACTGTGCTGTGTGTATCACTCACTGTGCTGTGTGTATCACTCACTGCTGTGAGTAACACTCACTCACTGTGCTGTGTGTATCACTCACTGTGCTGTACCACTCACTCACTGTGCTGTGAGTAACACTCACTCACTGTGCTGTAACACTCACTCACTGTGAGTAACACTCACTCACTCACTGTGCTGTGTGTAACACTCAATGTCACAGCACCGGCCCAACGTGCGGTGTCACAGCACCGGCCCAACGCGCGGTGTCACAGCACCGGCCCAACGCGCGGTGTCCCAGCACCGGCCCAATGCAGGGTGTCCCAGCACCGGCCCAACGCGCG
>CM071585.1:16398178-16505293 GCA_036426205.1 Ascaphus truei
GGTGTCACAGCACCGGACCAACGCGGTTTTGTCCCAGCACCGGACCCAACGCGCAGGTTTTGTGTTGTCACAGCACCCAGCCAAATGCAGGGTGGCATCCACAGCACCGGAAACCAACGCGCGTGTCACAAGCATCCGGCCCAACGCGGGGTTGTCACTCAGCCACCGGCCCAACGCGGGGTGTCAAGCACCGCCTCAAGGCAGGGTTTGTCACAGCACCGGCAAAACGGGATTGGTTTGTCACCGCACCGGGCACAAACGCCGCCAGTAGGTCACCGCACCGGCCCAAGCGCCGTGTCCTAGAACGCCAAGAATGCGGTGTGTCCCAGCATCGGACCAACGCGCGCATGTCACAGCACCGGTCCCCCAACGTGGCGTGTGTCCCAGAAGCCGGCCCAACGTCGCGGTTTTGTCAAAGCCGGCCCAACGCGCTTGGTGTCTCACCGGGGAACAGGGAATAAACAGGGATCGGGCGGGTTGGCGAAAAGAACGGCAACAAAGGTTGGTAGAGTTCGGCGGGAAAAGGAAAGGCACATTACGAACGTGTCACGACGGCCAACGACCCAGGAAATGCAGGCAGGGGTTGGAACAGAGAATAAGCACTGACGAGACGGTGTAAGCAAAAGGCCCAACGAGCGTGGGTGTGTTGTCCCAGCACCGGAACAACGCGCGGGTAGTACAGCACCGGCCCAACGCGCTGGTTGTCACAGCCCGGCCCAAGCGAGGTTTCACAGCAGATGTAGACACGTATCACTTTCCTATAACGCATCACTGGGGTTTCCCCTGGAAACTGGCAGCCGGTAATCCCTCTGTTACCTTCATATCCGCAGGAACGCCAGCTGGGAACCGCGTCCTCTCCCAATCTGTGCCAGGGGCACCTGTCTGCGCAGAATCACTACATGGAATCTCCTTTCCTATTAAAAAGGTGCCATGTTTTGGCTTCCCTTTCCGAGAGGCGATCCCCCCACATTCTGGCGACCCCCCCACATTATGGCTCCCCCCATCATTCTGCCATCCCCCCACATTCGGGCTACCCCCACATTCGGGCGCATCCCCCCACATTCTGGCGATCCCCCCAATTCTGGCGATCCCCCCCCACATTCTGGCGATCCCCCCACATTCTGAGATCCCCCCACATTCTGGCGATCCCCATTGGCGATTCCCCCCACTTCTGGCTATCCCCCCCACAATCGTTTTAAAAAGCACATGGAGTTATAAATGACGAGAGAAGCACACTCACTGTGCTGTGAGTAACACTCATTGTCAGCGCAATAGTGCGGGGGGAGATTTAATGGGGCAGGAGGCTGGGGCTGGCAGCATCTGGGCTGCCTGATTTTTAATCGTTTTATTTCTAGTGTTATTAGCTCTAAATCACAATGAATTCTTCCGAGATATTAAGTGTCTTTTCAGCTGCACTACAGATACCTGCCGCCAATCTGCGTCAGTTACACGCTGCGCAAAGCGTGCACGGTAACGGGGATCAATATACTGGGAGAAGGGTCCGGCCTGCAGCCTGGAGATGGAATCAGAGGCAGCAGTGATACGCCAGCGACTCCCACAGACTGTGACATCACAGTGCGTTTTCGTACGGTGACAAAGGAACAATGCTTTATGACATCACTAAATCCTCCAGGAGTTAGAATGGAAAAGGGGAAAGAGAGAGAGAGAGAGAGAGAGAGGGTGAGGCAGAGACAGAGAAAGAAGAGAGAGAGGGAGAGATGGGGACAGAGAAAGAGAGGGAGAGAGGTGGGGTGAGAGAGGAGAGCGATGAGCAGAGAGAGGGGGAGGGAAATGGAGAGATGGGGACAGAGAAAGGAGAGAGACAGAGAAAGAAGAGGGAGAGAGGGAGAGATGAGGGAGAGAGGAAAGAGGAGGGAGAGAGGGGAGAGGAAGGAGCACGTCGTGGAGGTAGCGAGAGAGAGAGGAGAGAGAGTGGGGAGGGAGGGGAAAGGGGCACGGGAGGTGGTAAAGCAAGAAAGGTATGCAGAGGATGAGAGCAAAAGTTAAGAGAGGGAGAGAGGGAGAGAGATGGGGAAGAGAGAAAGAGAGAAGAGAAGAAGAGAGAGAGAGGAGAGGGAAGAGAAGGTAGAGGAGAGGGATAGAGATGAGCACAGGAAGAGAAGAGAGAGACGGAGAGAGAAGGAGTCCTCAGATGAGAGAAGATGGGACGAGAAAGGTAGAGAGTTTAAAGAGACAATAAGAGAGAGATGGGGACTAGAAAGAAGAGAGAGGATGGGGGAGAGAGGAGAGATGGGGACAGAGATAAGAGAGGGAGGGGAGAGAGGAGGAGAGAGAGGGAGAGATGGGGGACAGAGAAAGAGAAAGGAGAGAGGTGGGGTGACGGAGAGGAGAGAGCAGATGGGCAGAGAGAGGGGGGGAAGGAAATTGAGAGATTGGGACAGAAAGAAGAGAGAGATGGGACCAGAAAGAAGAGAGAGAGGACGGGGACAGAGAAAGAGAGGAGAGAGGTCTGTGGGGAGAGATGAGAGCAGATGAGCAGAGACGAGAGGAGAGAGGTGGGGGGAAATAAGAGAAAGAGGGAGATGGGGAGAGAGATGGAGAGAAAGTAGAATGAGAGAGGAGAGATAAGCGAAAGAGGAGATGGGGAGAGAGAGAGAATGCTAAGAAATATTTAATTGGCGTCGTGCTGCTCATCCATAGTACAGTATATGTGACTAATTTCATAGGTATGTTCCTCACAAAGTCACGTAAGGACGATGAAAGCAGAATTTAAGGGATGTTGCTTTATGTACACTTCATCATGACCTCAGATGCCACCATGCGTTTGTTGAGATAAAATATATTCAACCATGTGTATTAACCCAGCCAAAAAGAGAAGGGGGGACAGCCTCTAGTGATTTACTAACCAGCACAAATTAGTGCAAGAACCATGCGAACGCTGTACAGACAAACCGCGGAGTAGAAGAAGCAGCTAATGTACCTCTGGCCCAGGGATTATAAAATAATGAGGTACGTCAGTGCATCTCCCAGCATTGCACGCAGAGAGCATTAATAATGAAGCTACAGACCACACATACGGCTGCCATGACAGAAATGGAGAGGCTGCCCCATGGTTACAAACCGGCAGGAGCAATCTATGTAACCGTGTGGGTACCGCGCTTGTGTATTAACTCCTTCCGTGACGGACCATCACGGGCTGTGCGAATGCAGTCGAAGATATTAGACAGAGCCTCAGGGCAGGGGTGCGCAAACTTCTCCCGTGCGTTACCCCTGCCTCGGCTCGCGACACGCCCGCCAGGCCCCGCTCGGAAGGTATTAATTAGTCGGCAACGGAATCACAGTGCAGCCCGCGGTATCATTTGAGCGGGTACCAACGAGCGTCGCTGGAAGGTAATGTGGGTTAACAGAGGCCACCCTATGGGTTCCACCGGGATTAATTTAAGGCCTTTGGGGAGAGAGCGGGACTCTATAAATGCTGCCCGCTGCCACACCCCACCGCACACAAAGTTGGCGCCCCCCCCCCCCCCCCCCCAGTTGAAACCTGAGGCGGGGGAACCAACAAACAGTCCTCAAGGGCCACCAAACAGGTCAGGTTTTCAGCAGTATCCCTACTCAGCATTTTACTTTGGCGAACACATCGAAGGAAACCCCTTGCCCGTACCCCATGATGGACCTTATTGCTTCCTATGTGGGTTTGTTTCCCACACCACTCCATGGATGTTCATTGCAGAGAAATGCGTCGAGACCATCCGGAAACGTGGGGTTATAGAAAGGCTAATATAGCAGTCAAAGAACACTGAGATTATCCTACATCATCAGGTAAAGAATACAATTAGCAGTGTACCCAGGAGCATGGCGGGAGAGAGGGACACCCCTCAATGTACACTGATCATTTATGGGCTTCTCAAGTCTTTATTGATCCTCGCAGCTCGCGGAGGGGAGGGGAGAGAACGTGCCTGTATTCTGGGGGCACGGGGCTGTTACTGTCACAATCAATTACCACTGAGACGGAGAAGCTGGGAGCTGGGTAAAGAGTCACAGTGTTAGTAGAAGAAGGGATGAATGGGTGGCTCATGTAGGAACCCAAATAACCACCGGTAAGGCCCCACTTTATGCCACATTTTCCTCTTTGCATGGGAGCCTGTGTCACGCATCACTACCCTTCAGAGAACTACTTCATCAGTTTTTCGCTGAGCCTCCAGCTCATGCATCATCTGTTACATACAGAGTACAGCGCTGTGTATAATGACACAAACTTCACGAAGTTAGGAGAGAAGAACCTGTCCTTGGTGGGATGGGACTCCATTCTTGCGCACCTAGGCCAGGATGACTTGCGTTTTCTACATGACAGATATAACAGGTATTTGTTGTGAATGGGTAAAAGGGGACTGGGTCTCTTTAGTAATTTTTTCCAAACAGGTGTTAAGTGATAGTTACGTCCCAGTGGCAGTAATGAGGTATAAACCAATGCCATCCCCCTGCTCCATCAATGTGGGAGGTGGCTTGGAGTATTCTCCAGTGATACCGGCAGCTATCATAAAGGAGCAATGCAGTAGTGACCACACGACCTCACAGCGCTAAAAAGTCACCTCCCCTGGTACATACTGACAAGGACTCCTAATTTTCCAGTCTACACCCTCCCCCGCCCACACCGACGCTCGTAAATCCCATAGCAGGAGCAGCATAGAAAGGCCAATCAATACTCTTGCATTATACAGAGAAATTCCATCAATGGCACCACGCTAAACGTGTTTAAGGGGGAAATATCCCCGCTCTTCCGTAATAATGAATATGCTGAAAACCGGGGGGGGGGGGGGGGGGGGGGGTGGTCTGGTCTGTATTGACCTGTAGGGACTTGTTGAAAGATGCTGTACTTATCATTACGAGTAAGAAGTCCTGGCTATTTTCAGGTGGGCCATATTAAACGTTGTGTCCCGGTCACTATGGCTACTGTATTACCCAGCGGTCCCTTTGTACAAAAGCATTTTGCCATTTACAGTCCAAGGTTATTTGGGTCAAACGGAAATGAAAAGGCCCCCGCAAATATTTTTAGTGGAACTCCATTCTCTAAGCAAGAGAAGCTTAAGGCTGCGGCCCCAGTACCTTCTCGAGGCGTGCGCTGTGCGTTCAAGCACCGCCCCCCCAGTCAGTCCGGTCCCAGTTATTACCTTGTCGCGCACATTTCCCCAGCGGTGCGCGACAGGTTTTCAGTAGAGACGGTGAAATTGAGTTTAGAATGTGCGACGGGGGCGTGGCCGGCGGTTCAGCCAATGAGGGCGAACCAGCCGTGAGGTCGTGGCCACGCTCCTGCAAACCCCCCGCCACGCCCCCTCCCGTCGCAAGCTCTTCCAGGACCGCGTGCTACAGTGCTGACTGGGACCGCATCCTAAGGCCGCGGTTATAGTGCTGGCGACGGCGACGTCAGGCCGCGCTTATAGTGCCGGCGAAATCAGGCTGCGGTTGTTGGAAAAATCAAATTGAGATGACTTCCAGCGATCGCGACCAAGCTGTCGCGCCGCGCTTACTATAAGCGCACGTGACGGCGGCCATGCATTTGTTTTGACGTGACATCGCTGGCCTGTAAGCGCAGCCTTATACAGCTGGACGCTTATAACAGAAGTGTGGCGCTATTCTATATACACCGAAATTCCTTCGGAGTAAATAGGGAATTTCGGCCACACACGTCCCCTCCGTGCGTCCCCTCCGTGCGTCCCCTCCGTGTTACACTGTATTTTGCTAGGTGCGGTATACATAGATGGGTATATTAACCCTGCAATGTCTCCAGCGTAGAGGAGAAGAGACACATATTTCTGTAGCTCGGTCTCACAATATAGGGAATGATTTAAAGGACATAAAATGACCTAAATGTGAGACAAACAAGATGTTCGTTTCTGGGGCAAAACAAAGACTGAAACGGAACAGAAATGGAATGAATAAAATGAGGAGGCTTTGGAGCGAAGGGGACGTTTGTGACAACAAAGCTGAGTAATAAGGAATCAGGAAAGGCATCTTTCTGTGTCAATGAGAGAGAACAGCTTCTAAGGAACAAAAGACAGACTGTGCGGATCAGGGAAGTGTGCAGAGTGACTTACTGGGCCAACGAGAGGGAGAGTGGGGAGAGAGAGAGAGAGAGAGAGACACACACACAGAGGGCAGAGAGAGACACAAACACACACACACACACACACAGGGGGCAGAGAGAGACACACACAGGGGGCAGAGAGACACACACACAGGGGGCAGAGAGAGACAAACACACACACAGGGGGCAGAGAGAGACACACACAGGGGGCAGAGAGAGACGGGGCCGAGAGGCAGAGAGAGATACGCACAGGGCAGAGAGAGCGATACAGAGAGAGAGAGACACAGGGCAGAGAGAGAGAGAGAGAGCGACACAGAGGGCAGAGAGAGACACACACACAGGGAGCAGAGAGAGACACAAACACACACACACACACACACACACAGGGGGCAGAGAGAGAGACACACACAGGGAGCAGAGAGAGACACAAACACACACACACACACACACAGGGGGCAGAGAGAGACACACACAGGGGGCAGACAGGGGTCAGAGAGAGACAAACACGGGCAGAGAGAGACACACACAGGGGGCAGAGAGAGACAGGGGGCAGAGAGGCAGAGAGAGGTACACACAGGGCAGAGAGAGAGATACAGAGAGAGAGACACAGGGCAGAGAGAGAGAGAGAGAGACACACAAACAGGTATCAGAGATAGACAGAGACAGGGGGCAGAGAGACACAGGGGAAGAGCGAGCGAGAGCGAGAGAGAGAGAGAGAGAGAGAGAGAGAGAGATAGGAGAGATAGACACAGGGGGCAGAGAGATAGACAGACATGGAGAGACATGAGGCAGAGAGAGAGATACAGGGGAAGAGAGGAGTGGGGGGGAAAGAGGGAGACAGATAGGGGGGAGGGAAGAGAGATAACAGAAGAAAAGAAAATAGGAGAAGAATGAAGAGAGAGAGAGATAGTCGAGTTAAATAAAGAATGAAAAGAAACAGAAAAAGAAAGGAAGATTACGGATATACAAAGCAGGGAGGGTATCTTTGGCTTCAATTGCAGTTAATGCTGTATCGGGGTGCTACACCCCACATTAGCGCTTAGTAAATCAGAGAGAGCAGGAGAGAGAAAGCACGCAGTGATCCATAAAAGATGCACATTTATTAGAATGCAGATTGTATGATGAACTCGTTCCTTATTAGTCTTATTAGTACCAGTCATTCCCTATCATCTCTGATCTCTCCATAAAGACTCTCACCCCTCCCCCCCCTCCTCCTCGATCTGTACGAGAGACCTGTCGCTGTCACCTTCCAGGAAGTGCGCTCATCTCTCATCACACATACATGTCACGCTCTCCATCTGAATATCTGCCCATTTACCTCCTTATCTCACCGTGCCCATGGAACAGAGAGACAGGCAGGTCACCTGAGATAAAGCCACACCGCCACCCTAATGCGATTCCCAGTGACTCAGCGACTGGCCTTTTCTGAAGGGCGAAAAGAGACGAATCTGGCTTCCTTGCTCACATTGTAGCCCATGTGTGAGAGCGAAGGGGTTTACCATATTACCAAAGAGGAATTAACCCTTTCCAGACTGCTAGAAACCACCCAGCATCACATTCCTAGTGTCCCTATATTAATAATTATAATATTGTTCGGGTTTTTTACATAGCACTGGCAGTGTACGCAGCGCAGGACATAGAATTACAGATTACAATCTCTTCAGATCTCTCCTTCTGGGCCCCCAGGCTCTCGCATGCTCCCATCTGCTCCTGAAATTGCTCGAAAACAAGCCCTGTATCTCCAGAGCAGGAGGCTGCTGCATCTCACCCCTCCTTTCCAGCCTCTCCCTCTCTTGTATGCCCCTCTGTTACATCAATAGCATGAACACAGCCCGGCCCTTCTTGGAAGGCCAAGCAGGGACGCTCGAGTTGGTTGAACTCCGTATATTTTTCGTTTGAAGACACCACCAGTTACAGTCTTGTGTTCAGGAGCAAAACTGTTCCCCCAACACTGGAAAGATGTCCAGGATGCTTTAATGATAATGAGTATCTTTATACTCGTGGACCCTTTAAAATATATATATTTTAGTTCAATGAGCAGATCATTGCCAGGTCTGCTGTGTTTATTGGGGGTATTACCAGAGATGTACCCCCTCTGTCTAATTGAATCTTGTGTCTTCCCCTGCATAACATTCTCCGTGTACCTATTAAGAAGCTTCTACCCTTAGGGTTGGGAGTGACAGTGGGGACCACACATTGAAAATGGTGGGGGAGCATCTTGAAGTTACATCGTTTCTCAAAGAGTCAGAGATGCTGGCAGTGTACAGACATCCTTGTTATAATGATATCGTTCATCATGTTTCATTTCCTCCAAATTAGCGGACTTCATGCACACAGAGGAATAACTGAAGTTCGGGTCCGTAGACGATATATCTGGTTTCATTGCCGAGAGCCGCCGCTGATTATCTGGAGAATGCAGCCGCCTAATTGTAGCTTAAACTTTAAAAACAAATACGCCACAATTTCCATTCCAGGCGAGCATTACGGATTGTTCTTGTAGCTTCAGCAGGAGGAGATTCAGCAAAGCGTTCCCAGGGAAGAGGATTACTCTTCAAATGGACCCTCATCATCATCATACAATATTTACTCAGAATTAACTCTTTACTGCCAGAAAGGCCTGCAGTGCATGTAAGGAGAACCGAACCCCATCACAAATGGGGTTAGTATAGGGGGGGGGGGGGGCAATTCAGTCCTCAAGAGCCAACAGGTCCGGTTTTAAGGATATCCCTGTTTCTACAGCACAGGTGGCTCAATCAAAATGACTGAGCCACTGATGCGGCCACTGAAGCCGGGATACCTTTAATACAGGCTATATCTTCTATTGTTAAGTATCAGACAGAAAGGAGCAAATAGTAGATAAAAAGGAGTTATATATCAACATTTTTGGTGCAAACCTGGTGCTATTCTGGGTTGAAAGTTGGACTGAATTTATCCAAATTAAAAAAAATTAAAAAATAAACTGTTTTCAGTGAGATTTTCCCTTGATAAATCTGATGTTATTTACTATCTCTCCAACTAATGGAAACCCAAAAAGGTGTACCCCCCCCCCCCCTCAAGCAATCTCTCTAATTACTGTAAGCCCCCAAAGTGCCCGCTCACCGTGCGACCCGCAGGGAGACTCAGATTGATTTGAATGGGGGTTTTCATTTGCTTCTGTGCTTATTGATTAAGTCCCAAGTCTCAATGTCACTGAAAGAGGGTCAGCTTCATTAGGAGTGAGTCTCAACTTTAGTTTGAAAACTCATTGGAATACTCTCTTTTGGAGTGAATGTCACTCATTAGGAATACGTACCACTCAACTTAAAGGCTATCACTCGTTAAGAAATATGGAAGGCTCTCTCATAGAAGTATCACTCAGTGGCAAGCTCTCACTTAAGGAGGAAGTATCACTCCGTGGGATAGAAGTATCACTCAGTGGCAAGCTCTCACTCATAAGGAGGAAGTATCACTCCGTGGCAAGCTCACTCATAGAAGTATCACTCAGTGGCAAGCTCTCACTCATAAGGAGGAAGTATCACTCCGTGGCAAGCTCACTCATAGAAGTATCAATCAGTGGCAAGCTCTCACTCATAAGGAGGAAGTATCACTCCGTGGAAGGCTCTCACTCATAAGGAGGAAGTATCATTCATTGGAAGGCACTCACAAGGAGGAAGTATCACTCAGTGGCAAGCTCTTACTCAGGAGAAAGTATCACTCAGTGGAAGGCACTCACGTATCACTCAGTCGAAGGCTTTCTCTCGCTCATAAGTATCACTCAATGGAAGGCACTCGGGAGGAAGTATCACTCTGTGAAAGGCTCTCACTCAGGAAGTATCACTCCGTGAAAAGGTCTCACTCAGGAAATATCACTTAGTGGAAGGCTCACACTCAGGAGGAAGTTTCACTCAGTGGAAGGCTCTCTCTCACTCAGAAGTATCACTCAGTGGAAGGCTCTCAGGAAGTATCACTCAGTGGAAGGCTCTCACTCAGGAGGAAGTATCACTATGTGGAAGGCTCTCACTCAGGAAGTATCACTCAGTGGAAGGCTCTCACTCAGGAAGTATCACTCAGTGGAAGGTACTCACTCAGGAGGAAGTATCACTCAGTGGAAGGTACTCACTCAGGAGGAAGTATCACTCAGTGGAAGGCAATCACTCAGGAGGAAGTATCACTATGTGGAAAGCTCTCACTCAGGAAGTATCACTCCGTGGAAGGCTCTCACTCAGGAGGAAGTATCACTATTTGGAAGGCTCTCACTCAGGAAGTATCACTCAGTGGAAGGCTCTCACTCAGGAGGAAGTATCACTCCGTGGAAGGCACTCAATCAGGAGGAAGTATCACTCCGTGGAAGGCACTCAGGAGGAAGTATCACTCAGTGGAAGGCACTCAGGAGGAAGGAAGTACCACTCTGTGGAAGGCACTCACTCAGGAAGTATCACTCCGTAGAAGGCTCTCACTCAGGAGGAAGTATCACTCAGTGGAAGGCACTCACTCAGGAGGGAGTATCACTCAGTGGAAGGTACTCACTCAGGAGGAAGTACCACTCCGTGGAAGGCACTCACTCAGGAGGAAGTATCACTCAGTGGAAGGCACTCACTCAGGAGGAAGTATCACTCAGTGGAAGGCAGTCACCACTTTACAAATCACTAAACTTCCCTCAACGGAAAAAAGTTGAATACTCTCCCAAACTCCCTGGGATCTAATAACATTTCGCTCCTTGAACTAAAAAATATTCCATTAAAATGTCCTTGTTTGCAATGTGCATATATATATATATATATATTCCCCCCTACACCTCACTCGTTTCCATCCTTAACGCTCCATGGCCTTACTACCAAGCTAACCTCTTCCAAGCAGCCCGTTACCAAAGCGTGCCCACCAGCAGCCATTAAATGCCAGGCTATGTACCCCAGACTGCGAGACCTGGGCCAGGCGTAAGAAAGGCGCACTTTGCTTGGCTGCGCTTTTAATCCCCGCAAATCAATACAAGTCGGAGAGTATAATGAGGATCTCGTTGCTGCGCAACACACTGTTGCTCCAGCTCCTGCCTCCGGCTTCCTGTATATTGCACTCCGGCCAGCGGATACCTTCCGTAAACCCACTGATTGATTCCTGCTGTCATTTTACAATAGGGAACATGATTGGATTTATACTAAAGCAATTTAAAGCCACTTCTCTCACTTACCTGGCACCTCCTTCCAACTCCCCTATCCTCGTGCCGACGCCACCAAAGCACACCGGTTCGGTTAGTCAGATAGGTCTACGGCGCCTACGTACCAAGCCAAGGTATCACGGTGTGTATTCTGTAGGCTTGTTCCATGGGGACAGTGAGCAAGACAAAGGAGCGGTTCCCCCAATTTGTAACGTAGGTTGCAAGCAGAGGGGCTCCCCATTCATTTGAGCTCTGGGGAACCCCTGAAATCCTTGCCATGAAGGGTGCCGTCGGCTCCTTCTCTGGTAAGTAGCTCGGAAACCAGGGGGTCCCGGAGCAGAAGTAACAGCGGTTCAGCCGCAGAGACCCCCTGCTTCCGACCCCGGCGAATAAAAGGTACGCATTCAACGTAGAAAGCACCTACAGGGACACACACTGCATGTATCCTTTTATTTATTACAAACAGTGTGCGCACCGTGTATTGTGCGTCCTGTACGACTGTCTCACAACACACAACACAGGAATCCGTTGCCACACTTGCACAGTAATTGTGTACATATCACAACATTCCCACTGGCATATCCTGACACTGCACATGTGCAGAATCCCACGCTCATTGCTAGCATGTTGTAGGAACTCTCCCCCTGCACTGTATGTTTCCACTCTCCTTTCCCCGGTTAGATTGTAAGCTCCTGGGAGCAGGGACACCCGTACCTATGGGCCATGGTGTGCTCATGTGGTGCTTCATGGACTGGTTTCCCAGCCCTTTGTACTGTGCTGCAGAATATGTTTGTGTGTTATAATAATACAAAAATCATAATAACAGCATACTGTAGCACAGGGAAGAAGACTCATGTATTTCTATTTAATACCCTCCGTTATCTCACCCCCCCCCCCCCTGTGCGAGGGGATTCGGAGACATCACATAGAAGCTACAGACGGGCTCTTCATCTGGGGACCCGCAAAAGGGCCTCAATGTGGCCCCTAGACGTTCTGCCCCTGCTAATTTCATGCTCGTTACTTGGGCAGATAAGTGCCGTTTCTCGCAGTGACGCGCGCTTGTCAGATAAGGTGATGTAACTATATATGGTACCGGTGTTATACATGCTAGCAAGATGTATAAATATAGTAATGTTTAAGTCTTTAAACGTATCTAAAAATGACATCACAATAACCTTGTGGCCCCTCTACCTCTAAACGCTTCCTGATCCGGCTCCTTGGAGAACCAGGTCTGCAGTATTACTATAGAAAAGGAGAATAGGCGGACAGCGGGGGAACCCAAGGGTCCCTCATTGCCATCAACAGGGTCGGACTGGCCCACGGGGGGACATCCCAGGTGGCCCCAGCATCTAATGTGCCCTGTCAGCCCCCCAGTGCAGAGGGAGTGAGGTGCCCATGGATGCTGCCCGCCGGAGGTCCCTACCTTCTTCTGTGGCCTGTTACCGTCTGCCCCAGAGCCGCTCCCTCTGCTTTCGGAGGAGTTCCTGCTGCTTCCCATGGATGTCCCGCTCCCTCCCTCCCACCAGCCACCGCCCCTCGGATCCTCTGAGATGTGTAATGATCACAGAACTCTGTCAGCCGCCTCTCCCCTGGGACCCAGCACAGACAGCACCTCTAATTCTGCCCATCGGTGCCCAATCCCTCCCTCCCACCTGAGCTCCGACTGTGAACTGTCACCTCCCAACAGCGACCCATCGCGCTGAAGGAAACGCTCAGTGTGGAGACCCCAATATTTAGCACATGTAATTAGGTACAATACCTCCTACACAGCCTCCGTACCCGCACAGTCCCGTGTGCACAGGTCACCAATAAAATCTGTGTATTTAGGGATTTATTTGTATATCTTGACACACACACACACACAGTGCCACACACACACACACACACACACAGTGCCACACACACACACACACACACACACACACCACACCACCCACATCACACAACACACACACACACACACACACACACACACACACACACACACAGTGCCACACACACACACAACCACACAGAGACAGAGACACTGATCATTATCAGATCAGTTATCAGTCTCCCAGCTGCTTTAGACCGCGTCTGTGTTCGGCGAGACCAAGCATGGTGCGCGCGGGGCGCACAATCAATTATATGTGCCTCTATGAGGCTGTCTTTAGAACGCGCTGCCGCCGGTCAGAGCTCAAAAGCGCGCGAAATATGTGGAGACAAAATGAACTGATTTTGAGTGCGGCGGTCGGGACAGATGAGCGGTTCCGTGACGTCATGGCCACGCCCCCCGAGACGCTTCCCCGTTGCGTCTACCGAGGCCACAGATCACTGCAGGTAAAAGTGCGCGTCACGCACACGGTAGCGCGCGCTCTCACTCCATGCACGAGGCCCCAGGCAGTGGCCAGGCAGGGAACGGGCGCGCTGGCGCTGGCGCTCGTGCGCTGTGCCTTGCTCGGCTGGCCGATTTGTGGCCGGCTAGGCGCGCGCTCGCCTGGGGGTGCGGCCACAACATCACGGACCGGTTCCGTCCTCATTGGGCGAACCGCTGACGTGACGCGCGTGCGAGCGGCCACACACAATGCGTTTCATCGTGGCCAGCGTGAGCTCGCCCGCCCGCTCAGCGCCACCCTGGACGAGGCCTTAATCAGCGTCAGCCTCTCACAGGAATCCGCATACACGGTACCGCTGGTTTTACCAGATCCAGGTACGTTTAGAGGGTATGTTAGTGGTAAGATTGCTTTTAAAGTGGGTGAACCCAGTTTGAATCTCAGCGTCAACTCTACTTGTGACCTTGGGCGAGTCACCTTAGCGCTTCAGGCCGCAAAATTAGATTGTGAGCTCTTTGGGACAGGGAATGCAACACGCAAAGTGCAGAGTACACCCCAGCCCCGTATAAGCAAATATTATTGTCCCACTCACTGTACAGTGAGAAATACAGTCGTACAGCTGTGTTGGTGCGCAATAGTACCAAGTACCACCTCATTTAAAATCTTTATTCACAATGAAAGTACAATCTGATTTTTTTGTTGTTTTGGCTCTTTCCCCTTATATAATCCACGTATTAATGTCTAGCAAGGTGTGCCCCGCCCTTGCCCCCGGAGTCCCCTGTCCTGCAGCACACGGGCACCGTGGTACCCCCACTGCTTAGTGACAGGACACAGGCGGGTTACAACCCCACCCACTGCTCAAGGACACGCTCAAGTTTTAATTCATCAATATTCTAGAGAGCACCGTCCTGCGCCATAAACCTCCAATCACACCCACATCTTATTATACAAGGGACAGGGCGTGGTCGAGTGCTGTCTTTGAAGTGGGAGTCTTTGACCCTCAAATCCTGCTATCAGCTCTTGGTGACATCATTGGGCGAGTCACTTCAGCTTTTCATGCCTTAATTAGGGCAGAAATTGGGGGTTGAAGAGGTTTGCCCCCACTACAAGGCTCGCGGGGAACTGTGCACAGTACTGCTGATTTTTAATGGCACGCAAACATTTTTGGCCGAGATTCATCCGTCCGACGCTGTGTGGTCAGGGCTGGACTTGCTGGCATGTCAGTTATGCCAAGTCAATCCGCGGAGATCTGCGGCCTCCTGCGCCCGTCCCATCAGGGATTTAATAACTTGCTGGCAGACGCACACGGGGAGGAACCGCAAAGATTGTCCAGACGCCACAACACGTTCCCAGTCGTTCCGGCTATAGTGCCCACAAACCCCCGCTCTGCCCACTGACCGCTTCCACTAACCGGCGGATTTCCTCACCGCCTCAGAGAAGACGCGGCTTTTACAAGGAAGATTTACAGTGAAAATCAAAGTCGGTTACCACGGTACCTTTAGCGGGAGGCTGGGGACATGTCACCGGCGGTCACTTTGGATATACTGCCCCACCAATAAACGTCGCAGCTGCCCTGTGCTATTTGCTCATCATAATAAAACGTTGACACTGGCTCCCAACCGCTACCTATATAACTCATACAATGCTTTTTTATCTTTTATGTTTGTGAGTTCATTTTATGAGTCTTCTATTGGGAAATTAAACCATATTTTGCACATATGCACTAGGATTGGGCGCTTTTTTCTTTTATTTTATATATAATATATATCTATATATATATATATATATATTATATATAGTATATATATATATAATGCTCTCCAATATTTAATGTATCTAAGTCTGTAGAAATCAGAGACTCCAAATACAGCTGACCAGCACCTAGCGACCCCGCGCTGATTCCTCGTCCCAGATGTTTCACATTCGGAGGGCGTACGGCTGCTATGCGATGAGGATATGGTGGCCTGACTGGCAGTGACAGGGTTAATGCACTCGTTCCTTTGCAAATGCATTAACAGTGAATGTCGGAGTTATTCTACCGTATTATTTAGTAGTTACGCTGGCGGCTAAAAGACCCCCATTTTCTAATAATAATAATAGCATAACATTATTACACAATAGTTCCCGACTCTCAGCCATGATTTAGTATGTTTCTACCGCACATATTTCAGCTCTCAGCCAGCATCAAATACCAAGCGGATGTTGCAATCGGATTACAAAACAGATCTTTGTAACAGGAACAATCTTACAGGGTCTTTGGCCCCACCCATCTCCCCACTCCCTGAAACTGGCTCTTCTCATCTCCATGGTAACAAGCCATCTCAAGTCACACTCATCGGGAGTGAGTCTCACTCATTGGAAGGCAGTCTGATTAATTGGAAGCCAGTCTCACTCACTAGAAGCCAGTCTTCGTTATTAGAAGGCAATTTAACTTAATTAATTACAACCTCACTCACTGGAACCCAGTCTTACTCATTGGAAGCCAGTTTTACTCATTGGAATCCAACCTCACTCATTGGAAGCCAGTCTTACTCATTGGAATCCAACCTCACTCATTGGAAGCCAGTCTTACTCTGAATCCCAACCTCAGTCATTGGAAGCCAGTCTTACTCATTGGAATCCAACCTCACTCATTGGAAGCCAGTCTTACTCATTGGAATCCAACCTCACTCATTGGAAGCCAGTCTTACTCACTGGAATTCAACCTCACTCATTGGAATCCAACCTCACTCATTGGAAGTCAGTCTCACTCACTGGAAGCCAGGGTTTGTTATTGGAAAGCAATTTCACTTATTTAATTACAACCTCGCCCATTGGAATCCAACCTCACTCATTGGAAGCCAGTCTTACTCATTGGAATCCAACCTCGCCCATTGGAAGCCAGTCTCACTCAATCAAGCACAACCTCGCTCCACATTTATCCATGGAGATGTCTTTTTGAACCCTCCAATCGGACTCTCTAGTTCCTCAAACCATGACAGACATGCAAAAAAAAGGAGAATATCAACACCCATGATGTCAATTCTCTGCCCCCCATAAGATGCGTGGTACAGTATAAGGGGCAAGTTAGGGGAGTCGGAGAAGCCTTTAGCTGATAAAGCCATTTTATTTATTATTAGTCTATGAATTCCTCAAAAATAATGAAATTCAGTGAAAATCAGAATTTGACATGGGTATTATATGAACCCTTGAGGGGCTCATGCCCTGCAGTATATGGCTGTACAGTTCAGAGCAATACGCTGCATGTCTCTCCAGCCCTGAAGTGGTTAAGGGGTGAATAGGGGCTGATATATATATATATTTATTTATTTTTTATTTTTTTTGTACGGCCCACCGATAGAAATGAATCGGCCCATCCCCCTCCCATAGTCTGGGGATCTGCTGACGTCACGAAATGCTTCCTTCACCATTTTGAGATAATATGGGTTTTTCTTATTCCAGATAGAAAATTGTATAAATAAGCAAATGGGGCAAAGTGTCCGTATGGTATTAATACAGCAATTAACTGGGACCAACAGCAAGTGCCAGCGCCGATTACACCTTAATTATACAGAATAAAGCCCTGCTAACAATTAACTGCATTCGGGCACCCGTATATATATATATATATATAGATATATATATATAATACTATTACATATATTTTATGCGCGATATACAATTTACCAATCATTCCATACATCTCTTTAATTGTAATGTACATTTTAATGTCACACTTTCCCCCTTACCCCAGACATTGATAACCCCGTGTTTAACACATCGCTGGCACCTCCCGCCCCTTGCGCCTCCTTTCTGGGGAAACGTCCCACGGAGACAGGAGAATGGGATAATAAGCCAGACAATAAAACATGCCTCTCCGCTCAGATAACATGTCCTGCCCGTGCAAGCGTGTGCTATCCGTACCATTTCCCCTGTGCATATTATGCCCCTAGCAAGCATGGGGTATGGGCTCCAGCCTACCTGCTATACACAGGAACAATAGGGTGTTTCTGCTGTCCGTGCTGTCAGTGCTGTGCTGGCTGCTCTGTGTGTGCTGCCTGCGCTTCTGGATACAGGAGAGAAGGATTGCAGCTGTGTGAGAGAGGCACAAAACCACACAGTGATATCATCAGCTGAGCCCAGGATCTGGGCTGCTGCTGCTGCTCCTCCTCTCCCTGATGCTGCAGGTCACTGACTGGGGATCTGTGCACAAATCACTCACATCCTACTCACACACACACACACACACACACACAACCACAACCACACACACACAACAGCTGGCAGAACTGATCTGATCTGATACCTGCCAAGATATGGGTACAGGCATTTGGGAAAGAGAGAGGGAGATTAGCCATTTAATGGTTGAGTATTCAATACATTTGTCTAATGACTCGATCCATTATTTAGCGTGTGCTGGGGATGGTAGAAAGTCTGTTTTGATGGTTCGGAAAAAAGCTGTTTGTGTGTCTGATTTTGTGCATAATTTATAGTTCTGATAATGCAGCTTCCATCAATCTCCGACTTCCTCTGTAACAGCAAGAATTCTTTATTCCCTTACACCGATGGACCCAGAGCTGGGCACAAGGTAACTCCAGTGCATGTGTCCCCAAGAGCTTACAGTCACATTTCTAATGGGACAGAGACATATCACTTTGCTTCAAGTATCAAAGATGGCATTGGACCCCATTCCACACGAAACACCAGCTCCTTAACCACTAGACCACGCCCCGCCCAGATAGAGGCTTAGGGGTAATGATTTGATAGCCTCTGTTTGGATGGGAAGTTTGGAGTAAATCTGGGGTGTAGAACGAGGCGGTATGTTACCCCCACATTTATAGCCTTTGAACGGGTCACTTTCTGCCACCCCTCCCTTTGCATGAGCTGCGAACACCTGCGCCCATCTTTAATTGGCCCACTGAGTTGGCACTGGAGATACGATCTTCCAGCACTTTTGGGACATAATGGTTACCAGCGTCCGCATTGCCAGTGTGACTGCGAGTCAGGTTATGTCGCTGTGACATGCGGCTTCCTGATTGGCTGGCTTAGTTGCCCATATCTCCCGGGTGTAAGAGGGGTGGGGAGCGCGCTCCTCTCTATGAAACCTCTCAGATACCGGGAGAGTGTTGAGCCTCTAATAACGAGGAGTACGCACCCCTCCAGAAAGGAGGCTCAATTTACAGCAGGGTTACCAAAAACTTTTATTTGGACATAGGTTAGTGCCGGCACAACGAGGCTGTCCTGTGCCGGCACAACGAGGCTGTCCTGTGCCGGCACAACGAGGCTGTCCTGTGCCGGCACAACGAGGCTGTCCTGTGCCGGCACAACGAGGCTGTCCTGTGCCGGCACTCGCCCTCTGGCTGCACTCCGTGTATCTGCCTCTCGCTCAAGGGCGGCAAACTCCAGTCCTCAAAGGCCACCAACATTTCAGGTTTTCAGGATTTCTCTGCTTCAGCACAGCTCAATCAGTGGCTCAGTCGAAGACTGATTGAGCCACCTGTGCTGAAGCAGAGATATGGAGTTGGCGGCCCCTGGCCTAGATGATAAGCTCTTGGTCCCACTCACATTCCTTCAGTCTATATCTGTAGTAATTATCCTGGTACCAGTTTGAGGGGTACTGCATCGTACTCTGGGAACTGGTACCATACAAAGGCAAGACAATCCTTGTCCACATGAGCTGACAATTGAATTGAGCAGGAGGAGCATGTGGGGTTTCAGTACATACCGAGGGGACAGGAGCGATTGTGTAGGGCCGCTGTATATTATATTTTGACTTGCTTGAATTGAGGGTTGCTATTTCAAATTGGGAGACCCCCCCCATGGGTCTGCAGATATATCACTCCATTCCTCCATATCATTCCGGGAACTAAAAATGGCCACTGGCAGTGTGACTCTGGTGAGTAGGTCGAATGAGGGAACTATTGATTGACTAACCTGTGTTTGCACTGATGGGGGTGGTATCAATTCAAAGACCAGCGACGTCCCGCAGTGGAGGATTCCCCCTCCAGTCCTGTTATCGACATAAAAAACGGGGGAGGGAGGATTATTGGTATGCGAGACTTCTTTGCTGAAAGTGTTGTAGATACGCGGAACCTTCTCCCAACAGAGGTGGTTGCTGAAAATATACTGAAAATATACAGGTGAATTCAAAACTGCTGGGGAGAGATAAGGTGTAAACCTTTAAAAATTCTACCGATGGGGTAATAAGGAGGGCCGGTGAAGGGGCCTAGTTTTACAGATGGGGTAATAAGGAGGGCCGGTGAAGGGGCCTAGTTTTACAGATGGGGTAATAGGGAGGGCCGGTGAAGGGGTCTAGCTTTACAGATGGGGTAATAGGGAGGGCCGGGGAAGGGGCCTAGCTTTACAGATGGGGTAATAAGGAGGGCCGGTGAAGGGGTCTAGTTTTACAGTTGGGGTAATAAGGAGGGCCGGTGAAGGGGTCTAGTTTTACAGATGGGGTAATAAGGAGGGCCGGTGAAGGGGCCTAGTTTTACAGTTGGGGTAATAGGGAGGGCCGGTGAAGGGGTCTAGTTTTACAGTTGGGGTAATAGGGAGGGCCGGGGAAGGGGCCTAGTTTTACAGTTGGGGTAATAGGGAGGGCCGGGGAAGGGGCCTAGTTTTACAGTTGGGGTAATAGGGAGGGCCGGGGAAGGGGTCTAGTTTTACAGTTGGGGTAATAGGGAGGGCCGGGGAAGGGGCCTCGTTTTACAGTTGGGGTAATAGGGAGGGCCGGGGAAGGGGCCCGTTGTTTACAGTTGGGGTAATAGGGAGGGCCGGGGAAGGGGCCTAGTTTTACAGTTGGGGTAATAGGGAGGGCCGGTGAAGGGGCCTAGTTTTACAGAACGTAGTGGGCACTGTGGAATACCCACGAAATGAATTATCACTGACTGTCCCGGGCCCACAGCAAGGACAGGAAGTGATTGTGAAGAGGAGGGGGGAGGGGAATATGATCGATGCTTATCACGGGAGAATAATGGCTCACGATATTAACCCCTTCAAGTGCTGGCGGGACTCTGCTGTGCCTCCCAGGTCTCTCCGGCAGTGACGGGGTTAACGGGGCAGTCCTGAACGGTGCAATGAGAAGTACCCTCTAAAATACTCACTTTTGGATCCTGATTTGGTCTCTCAAAGAGCATGTAAAAAATCAGCAGTATGGCCGTACACTCTGCGGCGTTAACCCTTTGGCTTCCAAGGCATGTGTTGCTGATTCTGGCTATGAAAGGGTAATGTTGCCACACAAGCCCTGTACATTGCGCGCCCGGGGGGTGGGGGGGGGGGGGAGAGGGAAGAATGAAATGCAGGGGGGGGGGGGAGGAGTGAATGGCCCGGGGGGCGGAGGGGTGGATTATACGGGGGGGGGGGAGGAGAGGATGGTTCAGGGCGTATTAACGGCTGCACGATTTCCCTGTCATGCAAACGCCTATGCAAATCTGTGAGGCTGAGCCGGGGGGAGCACCTGCGGCCAACAGGGAGGAAGCAAAGACACCACCACCAGAACAGGTGGGGGTAGTAGGTTTGGGGAGAAGGGCCCTTCTTATACCTGTAAAGTCTCGCAGACCTTCCTATTAACCCCTTCAGCGCCAGAGGGGCCTGCAGCGCACCGCAAAGCAACAAAGACAAAAAAAGTGGTTTTTTTCCCTTTATAGTTGGATTACGGCTTTTAAGGACTGTGACCAGCTGGTCCAATAAAAGGTATCACAACCTGCGGCACCGTCGCTTCTCCAGGTACCGATACGGCTACTAAAACGTCTAATTTTACTCTTAACGGGAATGAGGGAGAAATAGCCGGCGTGCTGGGTCATTGATCAGTGATCACAGAAGAATCCCCTATTATCGCACTCTGCCATTATTAATAATAAGTCTTTACAGTGAAATGTCTGGATGTAGGCCGAGCGTTCAAAATTAATTCTGAGAAGGGAAAATATGCAAAATAATAACATTTTATTAACAAACTCATCTACTGTAAGTGCAAAGATAAAATAACCAAAATATCCCAACAATGGGACAGAATGCCCACGTCTCATATATGGAGAGATTCTCAAGAATCACTCTTTGATCAATTGGTATTTATTAGGGCTCATTGCCCATGCACCCCATTATATGAAGAATATTCATTTATTTGTCCGGATATTAGGGTTCAGCGGTTGAACCCCCCCCCCCCTTTTCCAGTGGTGTTTCATTGGCAGGGAGAGGTTCGCAGACATGATGGAGATTGTGGCTCAGTCTGTGATTTAAGGTCACCCCCGGTCTATGGAACATTCATATAACCCCCCCCCCCCCACTGCTGGATGAAGCCCCCCCAATGATCTCCCAGGCACTGCGGCGGTTACAGCCTCTCTTCTCCACGTCGCTCCCACACATTTTCTCATCTCGCGCTCCCATCTTACTTTTAGGCCTCGGACATAGTACAGGTGAGCGCGTGACATCACGCGCGCCTGTACTTGCCGAGATCTGTGTCCGTTGGGGGGAGGGGGGGGCGTAGCGAGGGCGTGTCAAAGGTGTGCCGGGGTGAGGGACACGTGTCAGCGACGTCACGTGAGCGGTTCACCCTCATTGGCTGAACCGCGCAAACGACCCGGCCATCACGCGTCAAATTCAAAGCAGTTTGTCGGCCCCGGCGAACTCCTGCACGCGCGCACAAGCGCACTGGCATCCATTTGTTTGTATTCGGCGAGAGCGACGTCGGGATCTACTTTGGATGCAGCTTCAGTCATTGAATGAGAAGGGGAAGACGGGCCTACCTGAGCGCAGACTAGAACTGATCGCAGAAAAGCGTTCCCATGGATAAAAAATGTCATGTATGATAAGGACATGCACAGGCAAACAAGCCCACGCCTTCTTCTTGTATTAAATGAAATTATATGTCCAGCTCACCGCCATTTTACTTTCACCCCCCCGTGATGATGTCACAGACTTGCCCTTGGTTTTTAACCCATTCCTGTCTCTTGGGGGTAATACCCAGCACGCACCTCTCCATACTACTCCGCGTACACACACACATATTCATGGCGAGTAAAAGCGTGTTTATAAAACACTAATACCCCGCGTTATTTTAGTGAGGGGGCGTTTGGATGCACCCTGCCCTGTGCCTCCTTTTCACTCCTCGCTCCTGTGTCCGTCTCTGTGTGTCCGCGGCAGGAGTATGAAGCTCGGATGATCCCCGCGAGCAGTATAAGGAGGCGGGTGGAGGGGGCAGCGGGAGACAGAACGTGTCAGCCCTATAACTGTGATATTTAAGAAGCGGCTGCCTCCTTTAGCCGCGTCTGTGCGCTTCTTCAGCTCAGATGCCTCTGTAATGGAATCCGTGGCCTCCAGCTGCAATGTGGAATGGGTAATTTCTTCATGTGAGAGTCAGAGAGGGGCTGACAGGCAGACTCGCTGCAGGGAGAGCGTCTGAAGCGTGTGTGTGTGTGTGTGTGTGCGAGAGGAGACGCTGCGGTCACACAGGTGCTAAAGGATTTGCTATTTCTTCTAACTAAACCTTCTTGTCTAACCCCGCCCCCTATTATTGCGTTGGTTGTGCTGGGCTGGGGGGCCTCCCCCCGCTTCTCGACGTAGGCGGGTTGTTGGTTGCATACCGAATCGCGCTGGGGGTGAGCAGGGTTATAACCGCCTATGCGCGGAGCGGGCAGTGTTTATCCCGCCGTCCCGCGCATTAGGGATCCTGCTGCACTGCAGCGGGGACCGTCGGGAGTGGGTGGGGGGCCTTTTACATCATGCGCGGGGGGCCGGAGGGGGGGATTCATGTGTTAGACGTGTGGGAGGAGGGTGGGGGGGGTGATTGGGGGGGGGGATAGAGCGGAGAAGATGGATAGGGGGGCGGAGTGGGGGATCCAGAATATTTGATGCAAGTTGGGGGTGGGGGGGGTCGTGAGGGGGGGTGGATATACATAAAGAGGTGGAGCAGTGGGTGTGGTGGCGGATGGGGGATACAGAAGATAGATGGGGCGGGATGGTTGATACCGACATGATATGGGGCGCGGAACGGGGGTAAAACGAAATGAGCGGGTGGGGCGGAGGGGGGGATCATAATAGATGAGGGGGCGGGAGGGTACGGTGGGGCTGAGGGTACGAGAAGATGATAGGTGTCTGGGGTGCGGTGATATACAGACAGATTGAGAGGGTTTGGTAAAGGGAGGTGAGAAATGAGGGGGGCTGGGTAGATTAGTAGGGTGTGGTCGGGGGGGGGGAAATGGGGGCTTCCCGCCCTCTGCTCGTTGATGGGTTGCCGAGGTGTCTGCCTCCTGCTGCTCGGCGTTGGTTGGCTTTGGAGATGCGGGGGGCACCTGCCCCGCTGCGCGGGGGGGCTCCCGACAGATCGCGGTGGGGGTGGGCGGGACTGCGGTTGAGATATGCCGCCTATATGCGTCGGGGGGTGGCTAAATAAGATGACGGAGGGTTCTACCTAAGACGGGTGCGAGTGGTGGGGGGGGCGTGATTGGGGGCCCAGACTAAAAGTTAGAGACCACATGGAGATCATGGTCGTGGCACACGTGAATACCTTTAATGTTTGCGCCTGTGTTTTGCCTGTGTGATTGGTGCGGGGCTGGACAATAAAGATCTGTTCTCGTTTGTATATTTCTGAGGCCGAGGGGCGAGGGGCGCGAGGGGCCGCGGGGCCATGTTCTGCACCCAGGGGCACACCCCGAGAGATGCGTAGGGACCTTTGCAGAGGCAGCGTTAACTCAATCCCAATATATACCAACGCACACCCTGGAGGAGGGGGAGGTCGTTAGCCTGCAGCTTACTCAATCCCAGTATATACCAACACACCCCTGAGAGTGCTTAGGACGGCAAGTCAGCTTAACGGGGCTCAACCCCATATATACCAAGCCACACCCTTAGATGCTGCGTAGGACCGCAGCATGCTTAACTCAACCCCAAATATATACCAAGCACCCCTGAGGATGCGTAGGGACGGTCGGCAGGCTTAACTCAATCCCATTATACCCAGCACGAACCGGGCGAAGATGCGTAGGGAACCGGGGCAGCTTAACTCAATCCCTATATACCAAGCACACCCTGAGAGATGGCGTAGGGACCGGCAGTTTAACTCAACATTTCATGATTATAACCAAGCAACCCTGAGAGATGCGTAGGGACCAGGGGCAGACTTAACTCAATCCCCATATATTACCACACGCACACCCTGAGAGATGCGTAGGGACCGCACTTAACTACCCCCATATATACCTAAGCACCGAGAGATGTAGGGACCGGGCAAGCTTAACTCATCCCTAATCATACCAAGCAGCACCTGGAGAGCTGTCTAGGGACGCCAGTCCTTAACATCACCCCATATATACCACCACACACCCGAGAATGGTAGGGACCGGCACTTAACTCAACCCATATATACCAAGCACACACCCGAGAGATGCGTAGGGACGCGCACCTTATCAATCGGCAGCTACTCTCATCCCATATTACCAAGCACACCCTGAGAGCGTAGGGACGAGGCAAGCTTACTCAATCCCATATATAGCCAAGACACACTGCGCTAGATGCTAGTAGGGCGGCAGCTTAACTCAATCCCATATATACCAAGCACACCCTGAAATGCGTAGGGACCCGGGGGCCAGCTTACTCAATCCATATATACCCAAGCACACCCTAGAGATGCGTATAGACCGGGCGGGCAGCTTAACTCAACCCTGTGAAACCTATACCAGCACAGCCCCGGAGAATGCGTAGGGACCGGCAGCTTAACTCAACCCCCATATATACCAAGCACACCCTGAGAGATGCGTAGGGACCGGCAGCTTAACTCAACCCCATATATACCAAGCACACCCTGAGAGATGCGTAGGGACCGGCAGCTTAACTCAACCCCATATATACCAAGCACACCCTGAGAGATGCGTAGGACCGGCAGCTTAACTCAACCCCATATATACCAAGCACACCCCGAGAGATGCGTAGGACCGGCAGCAGCTATAACTCAACCCCCATATATACACAAGAGCACACCCCCCGAGAGATGCTAGGGACCGCAGCTTAACGCACCCATATAATTATACCAAGCACACCGGACCCTGCGAGATGCGTAGACCGGGGAGGGAGGGAGCGGTGCAGGCGTTGCGGCGGTAAATCCCGGATATATACCACACACGCACACCCCTGAGTAGATGCGTAGGGACCGGGCAGCTTAACTCACCCCATATATACCGAAGGCACACCCTCTAAGAGATGCGTACGACCGGCATCTTTAACTCAATCCCGCTTATACCAAGCACACCCTGAAGAGATGCGTAGGGCAGGCAAGCTTAATTCAATCCCATATATTACCAGAGCACAAATCCCTGAGAGATGCGTAGGACCGGCGCTCTAACCTCAATCCCATATGTCCAAGCACCCAACCCTGAGCAGATGCGTTGAAGGGACCGGCGCTTAACTCAACCCATATATACCCAAGCACAGGCCCTGAGAGATGCGTAGGCCCGCAGCTAACTCAACATCCCAATATACAGCACACCCTAGAGATGCGTGGTAGGACCGCCCTGTCAGCTTGGGAACAACTGTTGCCCAGTAGTAGACCAAGCACACCTGAGAGATGGGCGTAGAGAAGACCGGGGGCAGGAATCAGGCATCCCTTATAGCACCTGGATGCTATTTTTGAGCGGTTACTCAATCCATATACCAAGCACACCCTGAAGTTGCGTAGGACCGGCCACAGCTTACTTACTCAATCCATATATACACAAGCACACCCTGAAGATGCGTATGGGCCCGGCGCAGCTTTAACAATCTCCATCCCATATAATGCCAACACCCAAGAGATGCGTAGTGGACCGGCTGGTAGCGCTTAACTCAATCCCAATTATACCAAGCACACCCTGAGAGATGCGTAGGGAGCCACGAGCTTAACTCATCCTATACTCAAAGCCCCAATATACACGCACACCCTAGAGATGCGTAGGGACCGCAGGCGTTAACTCAACCCATATTATAACCAAGCACACCCTGAGAGATGCGTAGGGACCGGCAGCTTAACTCAATCCCATATATACCAAGCACACCCTGAGAGATGCGTAGGGACCGGCAGCTTAACTCAATCCCATATATACCAAGCACACCCCTGAGAGATGCGTATGGAACCGCAGTTCTTAACTCAATCCCATATATACCAAGCACACCCTGAGAGATGCGTAGGGACCGGCAGCTTAACTCAATCCCATATATACCAAGCACACCCTGAGAGAGCTAGGAGGACCGGGGGGCATCTTAACTCATCCCATATATGACGCGAATGGCGAGGGAAAACCGGGGGATGTGGGCCAGTTAGGATAAGGAGGGGTTTTGGAGTTTGAAAAAAATCCACGAGGAGATTCCCTGATAGATTCTTATTTGACCACTAGCATCATTACTCAATCCCATATATACCAATGCACACCAAGGGCCCGATAGATGCGTAGGTAGTGCCTGGCCAGGCAGCTTAACCTCAATCCCATATATACCAAAGCACCCCTGCGAGATTCGTAGGTGACCGGAGCACTTAGACTGGCAACCGGCCATATATAGCCAACCACCCTTCCAGAATGCGTAGGAACCGTAACAGCTTAACTCAATTCCCGTATATGACCAAGCACAAAACCCTGAGAGGAATCGAGGACCGGGGGGCAGCTTTAACAACTCAACACGCCATATGTAGCCAGCACAGGGACTGAGCGGGAAAAGAAGACCCTGAAGACTGGGCGTAGGGACCTGGGGACAGGCAGCTTACTCAAGTCCCATATATACCAAGCAGTACCTGATAGACTGTTAGGGACCGGCAGCTTAACTCAACCCCATATATACTAAGCGCACCCTGAGAGATGCGTAGGGACCGGCAGTTTAAATCAATCCCATATATACCAAGCGCGGGAATCTTCTTACTCACCGAAGTGTTTATTTTGGGCAACAACTTACAAATAAACAGGGGGAAAGCACCGAGGGAACACTGGGACATGAGAGCAGAGGAGGGGAGGGGGGCTTTGGGGGAAGTGGGGTAAATGCAGGATATAGGGATAGGTGAAAACCAGTAACGTTACCAGGATAGGAGAGATGGCGGCTCAGGGTGGCTGCTGGTACTAAGAGACAGCATGCTGGTCTGGGCTGATGGGAAATTATCTGGGACAACACCACCTGGCAAGGGGAGGGGGAGCAGTCCATCCTGGTGAAAAGGCAGGGGGGTTGCCATGGCAACTGGCTGACGACAAGAAACCCACAAGGGATCGCAACATTGTTGCAACAGCGAAAACACACAGTCCTGTTCCAGGGCAGAATGTGAGGTGTCAGCTTCTGGGGGCTTGTCCCCTCCAGGTGTCACCTAGGCCAAACACCCGTAAGAGTTCTATTAATTTCAAATGGTCACCCGGAGCCTGGGATATTTGGCTCTGTGACACGGTGGATGACCAGTCTGCAGATTTCTTGTGTGTGGTGTTAAAGTCCCCGCCCAGTATGATCCGGCCTTTTGCCAAATTTCCCAGTTTTTTTTAGGTGACTATTTTAATCCTACGTTGTATTATTTCTTGTTTATAGGTACAGTAGAAACCTCTCGTATCCGACTCGAAAGTGGGTGAAAGTGGAAAATCATAGAAAATGATGCATACATACCGTAAATATTTAATTTTAACTTAAAATATATAACACAAAAAATATAACATATAATAAAACATAAAATGAACATATTTGAGAACAAACACAGCTGACTGGGTAATGATACAACAGCCATGTTTACGCAACATACTCAAGTATGTTTTGCCGAGAGAATGGAAAGCGTCGGTTAAGCGAACATCAGTTAAGACAGTTTCTACTGCGCTGTAAATATGGCGAGTGGGAGCTCCAATAATATTTAGTTGCTAAGAGCCGAGGACACTGAAATAGGAGGAAGCAAACTGCCTTCAAATAGACAAGTTCTAAGTGTTTTCTTTTACCACCACAAAACGTTAAAAAAAAAAAAGACTATTCCGGAAAGTTCCGGAGCAGCCATTAGAGAAATAGAGGGGTGTACCCGGACGCTCCTAATAAAGTGATGCAAAGATAACACAAATGCTAGTGCCCCCAAATGAGTGTGTATATATCAAATACAATAAACAAGTGAAATAACCTTAGTAACATGTGCCACCTTCACCAAACAGTGAAACCGATGGAAACAGGTAAATGTGTAGCGGCTCAAGCAATATTAGAGACCAGCTCTGTATCTGTGCTCAGAGAAAATGCACGTATCACTTAGTCCTGTAATAAATCCAATAATTCATATCGCTTTCCTCATCAACACAGGCAATTATCCAATAATGACTTGCTAGCAGATGTAGTCAAATAATACTCCTATAATGGGGGGGTGCAGGGAAATACAACATAGGTCAAAATAAATGAACAGTGGGACCCCAGCTAGTGACTCTTTGACAAAGGGCTGGGAGCCTGACACATGTTAGGGTACCTCTATCTACAGCGTCATGTGAACCCTGTTTGTCTTGTTCCTCAATAAAAAGCTTAATTTTATTGCACCTGATCCAGCCACCGTCACGTCTTTTTTTGTATATGCACCTCCAAGCAGTGCACTGCCCCCGCACGTCCCCTCCAGGTGTACCCCCTTCAATATAGCAGCTCAAGCCTAAAACCGGGCCGCCCTCTGGTCCAGAATGCGATCTCGTTGTCTTCCAGGTAAAGGAGGCGCATGGAAAACCATGTGGTAAACATGTGGAATACAAATATTGGTGCAGCCAGTAATCAAAAAGTGAACTCCTAACCATAAAAATGTGTTAATACCACTCACAAATTTCTGGTGGGTGTATAAGAGCGTATCAGAGATCCACCTCTCTCTGATGGGAGCAATGGTGATCCTCCTCGGGGGTTAAAGTGCTGGTATCTCGTATTTCTCGGACCATTAGAAGAGAGGCTCAATGGTGAAGTATATCTTCAAAAGGTATATTGGACAGATCTACAATACAACGTATTTCACCCACATTTTGTCAAAATTGTGATGCGTGGTCGGAGGTGTCTGGCGCTCTGCCGGTCTCTGCCCGCTCAGTTCCGGTAGTGTCGTCACTTTAGGGCAGATGTGGCTGTGGTCCGGTCACTCGGCTGCCAGGGTTCTGATCTCCAAGTCTCCAGTGATGAGCCAACGCGTTTCGCCGGAGCTTGGTCAGGAATCGTCACGATTGGAAGGTGTGTTTAGCTGTATGTATGGGACTGACAACATCTGGTCCACAGGTAGTGAGAAAAGCGTAAATGGGATGTGCCTATCCTACCACCTGGCATTTGTGTGAGAACTAGTTTGACTGCAAGAATCTAAGTTTATCTCATGGGTTCTCATAACCTTTAGCCTGTTTACACTTTCAATTTGAAGCTGATTGGATGAGGAAGGGTCAATAAATTCAGCTAAGAGCGATAACATTCCATTCTCTGCGTCACACTTTTGTTTATACAGAAATGTAACACAGAAATGAAGACTCACAGAGACAAGACAAGATGGCGGATTGAAATATTCACACAAAATGGCTTCATCCTAAATGCTGTTATGTTGTTATGCCAGACCCCCTAATGTCTCAACTTTGTCAGTAGCAATTCTCAAACGTTTTAAGCAGTCATGGGCCAAAATCGATAAAACTCAATTTGAAAATGGAACCGCCTGTGAAAGAGTTGTGGTTGCTGTGATTCCTGAAAATTGTGTTATTTTGGCCATTGCATTTAGTCAGCTTCAATTGCAACAAACCAGAGACGACAGTTCAAGGAATTCTCGATAATCAATTCTTTTCTTTTGGCGAAATTCCACCACACCGTGTACGATGTGACACCTGGGGAATTTCACCATGCAAGATGGATGAGCAAAGCCTGGCAAGCTTTCAAGATATGGATATTTAGAAGCCAGTTCAGGCTTTCCATACGAGAAGAAAGAGGACTTCGTGCTATATGCATTTTCATTGTGCGTGTCTACTTGAAGATATGGTTTACTGCAACTCTCCCAGCCTCATCTCCAAATAATGACCTAAAATTACTTCAAGCACTGGGTGCCTATGAAACCATAAACCAGACAATTCATAAACTCTCCAGCAATAAATGTGAAGGACATTTGTGGTATCTAAGTGAAGAACGTGTTGGATTGGCTTTTTCAATGAGGAGGTGTGGATGGAGACAAAGCGTGCAATGTTGAAGAACTTGGACTGGACGAACCACCAAAGCGCATTCAGCTGGACAGTGGAGCATCAACTGGAATGAACATCGAAGATTGTGTCACAAATAACACAATGACATTCTTCAAACTGTTAGGAACACCTGGAAGTTACTTAGAATTAGATCCAGAAACTTAGTGTCTCAGAGATGACTATGTGCAACCAAAAGAGATCGTTCAAAATGTGCGTCTTGAAAATGACAATGCCGAAAAACGTGTAGTGCTCATGCGGGAATATAATCGCATCATAACAGCTGATGATGATCAAAAACAGCGCTTCCTTCAAGAATCGACGCAAGCTTCCAAACTGCAAAAAAGCACCAATCGCTGAGCTATATACTTCAAACGAATGAGACACAGAGTGAAACCAGCGATGTCCTGGTCAGTCTGTGACCTGCCAGATGTTTCGTTTATATTATTTTATTGTGAAGTATCTTTAGTATCTTTTCTTATATATCTATTTAAAATACGTTTTGGCTCTATGGGAAATCTTTGAACCCCTTGCGCTACCTCTAAATATTAATAAAAAGTCTTGAAATTTCACCTCATAAATAAACCTTTGCCCCCCGCAGACGCACTTACCAGAACGCCCTCCTACTGTCTCTGTACGTTTTTCCTACCAATTAGATTGTAAGCTCTTCGGAGCAGGGACTCCTCTTCTACAATGTTACTTTTATGTCTGAAAGCACTTATTCCCATTATGTGTTATTTGTGTACCAGGGTCCCTTCGGTCCCCCTGTCTGCCGGTTTCTTTCCCCCTTGCGTGCGTGCTGCTGCGGGGGGCGAGCGCGTTCCCGGGGGCTCCCGGTGGCAGCTGCGGCAGAACGCCGCCATGGTTAATGTGTTCGCGCATGTGTGCGGAGGCTTGCGCGTAAGCAGAGCAGTAGCGGCGGCCATGTTGTGGTTGGCGCGAGGTTCGTGCAATGGGCAGAGGTTGGCAAGGGTAGCGGTGGCCCTTACATGTGTGCAAGAGCTCTTGGAAGTTGCGCATGCTCAGTTAAGAGTAGCGGTGGCCATTACAGCTTCAGACATGCGCAGTAGAAATCGCACAAACGGCGCTAATAGAGAAGAGGCCCTGAGTGGACTACGATTCCCAGCAGCCTCTGGGGACTGCCCTTTCACCCCTATCACCTGCTGCATTGAAGTGAATAGGGGTTACAGATTCTCCTGCAGCAAAGGAGATACAATGTTGCGTGCTGGAGCCAGGAAGCTGACAGTGGAGCAGAGTGTGAGCGTGTCAGTTAGGAGCTGGGACACAGAGTGGGGAGGGTGTGTGTGTGCAGGGAGGAAAGTAGCCTCCTGCACTAGGCCAGAAGTCTCCCCTTAGGCCCCAGCTAGACCCCACTCCCCTTCAGCTTGTGACTGCTTTAGGGAAGGCCCCTTAGGTAGGGACTTTGCCCTGTTAGCAGTCAGTTGCACAGCTGCAGTGCTGTGTGCTCTGACAAGAAGGGTCAGTGCACAAGGAATCCTTCTCTGCAGAGACAGAGAGCTGCGAGCGCTTCTGCCCTAGGCCAGAAATCCCCAGGCTAGAGCTGAGGCCCTGACTCCCCACTAGTGAGGGTGGGTGCTCATAAGGACAGGCCCTTAGGTAAGGACCCTGTGCCCCTTCAGCTGTGCCGTTCCTTAGTGCAGGACCAGTGATAGAGTCTGCTGCATGTTCCTGTAAGCTGTGTTGCTGATCCAGAGACTGTCCTTACGGTGGGACGTCCGGCGGGACCCCATCCCACGCGGAGGTACAGATCAGCGCTGGACCAAGCGGCGCCGGTAGACCCTTTGCGAAGACACCCAGGTGCAGGGACACCTGGGCAGGTATTTACAGCCTTCCACACGTGCACCAACTTTACCTTGCTCCTCACATGTGACAGGCCTGTTCACACACTTGGGTGGGCTTGGACTCTCTGGACACGGGGTTGGGAAGGGGGTGTAAGGGTATAGCCCAGTTAGGGGCTAAGAAGGTTACAGCCCAGTTAAGGGGCAAGGTTATAGCTGCCAGCTTGTGGCAGAGGGTGGCACATATATGGTTGTGTATGCTGATGATGTTGCACTGTTATATGTGATACTATTGTGTTGTGTTGCTTGTCCAGTAAACCTTTTAGCCATAACCCTGGTGTATGTGGTTTCTGGGTGGGTTCCTATGTCAAGGCCATTCTACATTCCTATAGAATCCTACATAGGTGGAGGCGCTGACCGACGAGAACGTTCCAGAGAAGCACCCCAGGTTCCCATCGGCGGAGACTCAGGCCTCCTGTGAGCCTGCAGGTATACGCACCACACCTGGTAACATATAGGTTCCCCCTCACGTGCACTCTATATGCGATTGGGTGGGGGAATACCCGTTACATTTGTATTATTTGTTATTCATATGATTGTCACGTATATTACTGCTGTGAAGCGCTATCTATGTACATTAATGGCGCTATATAAATAAAGACATACATACATACAATCAGGTTACTCCATGGATCAACATCCTTCCCATGTATACTTATTTGGTATATCCCTGTATACCTTTCCTTTCTAAATATATATCCAACTTTTTCTGGAACATATCTATTGTATCTGCCATCACAGTCTCCATGGGTAATGAATCCCACACTGTAACTGCCCTTACTGTACAGATCCCTTTCCTTTGTTGCTGGTGAAATCTCCTTTCCTCCAACCTTAAGGGATGGCCCGAGTCCTTTGTACTGCCCGTGGGATGAATAGTTCTTTTGAAAGCTCCTTGTACTGTCCCTGAATATATTTGTATATAGTTATCATATCACCTCTTAGACGCCTCTTTTCTAATGTAAACAAACCTAATTTAGCCTCTCCTCATAAACCAGATTATCCATGCCCTTTATTAATTTGGTGGCTCTTCTCTGCACTCTCTCTAGTTCCATAATGTATTCTCTAAGGATTGGTGCCCAAAATTGTACTCCATGTTCGAGGTGTGGTCTTACTAATGCTTTATAAAGGAGCATAATTATGTTTACTTCCCTTCCATCCATTGCCCGTTTAATGCAAAATAAGATCTTGTTTGACTTTGCAGCTACTGCCTGACGTTGAGTGTCACCAGCAAAGATGGAGACTTTGCTCTCGATGCCAACCTCAAGGTCATTAAAAAACACGTTAAAAAGCCGGGGTCCCAGTACCGATCCCTGCGACTATAGCCCAACAAGAGAAAGTTCCATTTATTGCAACTCTGTTTATCCTTCAACCAGATTTTAATACAAGTGCAAATATTTTTACCGAGTCCAATTTGCTTTATTTTGTACCCCAACCTCTTGTGCGGAACCGAATCAAAAGCCTTTGCAACATCTAAGCAGACCACACCAACTGCAGGACCCTGGCCTAACTATACTGATCCAAGCGGGTCTCCGGAGATGAGAATAGTGTGGTTCTGTTGTGGAGAACCCCCCGTTCCCATCCTATAAAACAATGGAGGTTAGTTTGGGGGGATTTCTCCTTTAAAGCTTCCACACAGGATAACCAGCCATTTCTTTCTGCTTACTCCCTATATCAGAGAACAGAGCGACACTCCAACAGAAAATACTTATCTCTGTTATACATGAATGCGTACGCACGTTTCCTGGAGCCGCCATCTTCAATGTACCCGTTTTATAGTAGGGCTCGGGTAACAAGGTCAGGAGATGTTGGAAGCAACCTGTGCCTCTGAACCAACCGGAAACACTTCCCAAGCTACGCCCGATTGTTTTGTAAATGTGGGCGAGACAAGGAATATTAATAGCCTCCCGAACGAGGGCGGAGGGCACATGGAGAGGGCAGGGGTGCAGCTGACATCATTAGGTAACTGCAGCATTGGAACGCGGGGTTGGGACGGGAGACGGACCTCAAGCTAGTGAGGCAATGGTCCAGCAAGTGGCGCTAGCATGTGGACCTGGAGTGGGGGAGGGGGGAGAGAGCAGAGAGAGGGGGGAGAGGGGAGGAGGGGGAGAGAGGGGAAGAGGGGGAGAGAGGAGGAGAGAGCGGAAGAGGGGGAGAAAGGGGGAGAGAGGAGCTATATTCCTACGTGCAGCACACTATATACTGACCAGGTGCCAGTCTCATATAGTGACACTTGTCTTCCAACATACCATTTAGATTGTCAGCTCTCCGGGGTAGAAATTTCCTTTCCTGTTGTCTGATTTGTAACCTGCTGACGCTATATAAATAAAATATATCTATGAATACTTATTTGTAAAGCACCAACAGATTCCACAGCGCGGTACAAACAGGTACACACAAACATATACACAGCGTTAACAAGGGCCCTGACCCTGTGAGCTTACCATCTAGAGGCGAAGTGGCTGCTCAGAGTGGGATGAAGTATGGTCCCTGGGAATGTTTGGGGGTGTTATTAAGCATGGAGATTGGGCCAGCATACATACACTAATCAAGAAGATGATAAAGCTGGTGAAACCCCTCTTCGTGGCCCCAGGTTGCAGCAGAGATTTGGTTTCTCATCCCTCGGACTGTAATTAGGGTAGAAGACACGCGTGTCCCCCACCGTCTCCCTTCCCCAGAGAACATTGCGCAAGTGACGGGTATCCGCTGTGAACACAGGAGGCAGAGCCATTAATCAGCACTAATTACCCTGGCACTGCGAGTACTTTTCACATGTGGGTGAGGCGGGCAGGCTGGCTATAAATACCCACGGGTAATAGTTACCTGTGAGGTGCAGAACTCGCATGTTGCCGCCAGAAGAGATTCCAGACGTATTATACATTCAGCACCCCTCCCCGGACAGTCTGTTCCCCGAGGGGTGGTGCAGGGACACGTACCTGTCACCCCCTCCTAATACACAGGGACCCGTACCTCTCACCCCCTCCTAATACACAGGGACCCGTACCTCTCACCCTCTCCTAATACACAGGGACCGGTACCTCTCACCCCCTCCTAATACACAGGGGCACGTACCTCTCTCCCCCTCCTAATACACAGACATCAGGGGCACGTATCTCTCACCCCCTCCTAATACACAGGGCACAATACCTCTTCATCCCCTCCTAATACACAGGCACAACTTATCCCTAGACACATCGAGGGGCACGTATACTCTCCAACCCCTTCCTAATCAACAGACATCTCGGGGCACGTTACCTCTCACGCCCCTCCTAATACAACAGACATCAGGGGCACATACTTCACCCCTCCTAATACCAGACAGTCAGGGGAACATACCTCTCACACCACCTCCTAATACACAGACAGTCAAGGGGCACATACCTCTCTCCCCCTCCTTAATAAAGACTCGACTCAGGGGCAGGTGGCACTACCTCTCGTGCCCCCTGCTTTAAACACAGAGCATCAGGGACAACCGTCCTTCACCCCCTCTGACCCCACTGCAGTGGTTAGTCATACTTTAACCTATTTTTCTTGTCTACCTTGTTCTTAGATGTCGGCGAGACCCGTCGTCCTCCTGACAACAACTCCAACCTCACGGCCGCGGCGAGGATGAGCGGGACGCTTACGTGGCGCAATGGGAGATCGCCATCCTCGCGATCATCTTGCCTCGCACCGTTTGGTGTAACTGAACTGCCGTTCCTGTTCACCCCGCTGAGACGGCGGAAGCACAACAACGCCCTCATGCACTACCTTCATGATCCCCTCTGCCTTGGCCTCGACTTGTGGTGGCCTTCTTCCAGGTTTCTCCTCAGATGGTCTGGGACATTGATTGACCGCTTTCCAGGGGCCGGAATCCTCTGAGCCGCGGAGTTCGTACCTCCAGGTGGTGGGGATGTTTTGCTTCCTCCTATAATTCGTGCCAGACCTTTGACCGGCACCAGGCTATTTGCCGACCAATGATGACCTTATTTAGAAGGGCTCAGCGCGGTGGTAACGTCCCCGTCTGCTTAGGCCGGTTGGCTCTGCAATCCTCAGCCTTCCGCAATATTCATCTTCTCCCCACAGAGGTCCTCCCAGGGGGTTACGATTGCTGGGGTCACTTTGTGGAGCCCTGGGGGCTCAAAGCCTACGTGACCTGGATAACCTTGATGGTCTTCATCCTGGCCGCCATGTTCATCATCCCACATGCCAAGTGCTGATCTTCCGGAGATTTCACCCACAGCCTCTACCTGGTGTACTGAGCGGTCGCCGGGGTCAAGGAGGAAGGGGAAGCTGGGGGCGGGAGGAACGGCCTGCCACCGGTGCTGGACTCTGGAGTGAACAGTGGCCATGTCCAAGCGTGAGGAGACTCTGGCATCGTGCTGGTGTACGTGGTTGTGCTGGGCCCCCTTCTTATCGCTCAAACTCTGGAACGTCTGGAACACCCACCACACCACTAAACGTAAGTTACCCCGATTAAATCCAGCCTCGTGGTAGTGTACTCGCCAGGCTAGCAGAGGTATCAGTCAACACCAGGCCATCCTGCCCCATAGATCTTAATCTAATCTTTTATACGCTCCAGCACAGTGATACATTGACATACTGAGGTCACAGGATCTGGCTCTTCTAAAAACCGGTATCTTTGGTTGTCCTCATAAATGCAACAAATTTGACCAAAAACATCAGGTGATATCTGCGGCATTCAGCATTTAAGCAGTTGGTATCAACCTTCTGTACAGCACATCAAACACCCACACACACCAAGGGTCCACTCACACTCCAGTGCAGTGTGCCACTGAGTGCCTCCACTCGCAGGTGGGGGGGGGGGGCAGGGGGGGAGGGAGAGAAGGATACACGGGCTTGTGGGAGAAGGAGAGGGGGAGAGGCCGGGGGGAACAAGCAAGTGGAGAAAGGAGAGGAGCAGAGGGGGGGAGTTCACAGGAATGATACAAGCACAGTGGAGGAGAGGGGGAGGAGGAGGAAGGGGGAGGAGGAGGACGAGGGGGATAGGCACAGAGAGGGAGGGATGGGAGCGCTCAGTCACTGCTTTAAACTGTGGATAACCTCTTGTCCTCTGGCACTTCTCTCTCCTCAGTTTCCCAAAGCTTTCTTCCCTGGGCCTCTTATTAGTAACCATCATTAGGGCTGTGATAAGTAAACACACGAGGCCAAGTGCAGAGAGCGGGGACCTGCGCTAGACCACCCAGCGCAGCGTCCCACATACATTACTGCCCGGCGTATATAAGCAGCTATTCTACATCTAACTTCCTCCCAGCTCCCAGCAAATCCACCACATACATGTGAAGACCTGTGCCCGGCAGACTGCAGCCCAGGACACCTCTTTCACAAACGACTGACAATCTAATCGTTTTCAAAACAACAACGTAAAAGATTTGATAGCGGCATCCTCTTCCCGGAGTGACGAACACTCAAAGTGACAGGGGGCTTATTCTCGCAGCGCCGAAGTGCGACAAAACCGCCATCTAATGTGCCCCTTAGCCGTGGATCGGCACGCTATTGCTGTCGCCCTTCAGGCGCCCAATCAGCGTCTAAATGGCTTGTCTAGAAGCGGTCTCACTCCGGTTTCTGCCAATCCCACATCAGTTTGTCAAACAAGTCTCAAACTCGCACTTTTCTGCCCGCACTAAAATTCTCGTAGCTCCGTTATGTAAACCGCTTCTAAAAAGCCGCTTTATTTCACCCCACCCCTCAAAGCGGGTCGGTAGTAATTCTGCGTATACGAGCATCAAAGAAGGATCTGAATACTCGTGCCACGGAGAACACTTTCACACACAGCAGCTTATCTGCAGGATTGGGATTTAAGCAACAGCAAAAGAAACATTACTAAGAGCCTTGTTCTAATCCCTTTACAATCACTGAGATTTGGGCCTAACGGCTGTTTTGCGATTACATAGATACCTCCCCAAATCTGTGATGTAAACAAGTACCCCTACAGAGCTCCGATTATGAAGGAGTATGTGTAACGGGTTATTATACAGTGTGACGTACATTCAGAATAAGATACAGTTTCCTGATTATGGAATGCAGGAGCGCCACACCGACGGATTGCACTCATGTGGCAGCAGCACATATTTTTGGCCTGTGTGTGTCCTCCTGTCTGGTCATGACATACCTCGCGGCTAAAGGGGATGGATCCTGTGGCAGGTGGAGGGGTTAATATCAGCCCAGTATGCCAAAGATTTGTAACAAATAAATACAAATAATTACAAAGCAGGATATTATTGAAACATTTCCATCAGTTCTGGCGAGGCTCAACGCCCTTAAATGTTAAACTTCTGACCTCACAACTCCCCACTCGCTCCTACTGACACCCCTCAATCACACGCTGGGGCAGAGACGCAGAATGTGATACACTCCATTAAATCCGTGCACCATGTAACTATGCTCCCCCACTCCCTCCTATACTGCCTCTCCCCAAGGTGCATGCTGGACATAGAACACGAATGTGATCATCTTATTATAATCTGTGCACCATGTAACTCCCCCAACTCCTCCTACTGACGTCTCCCCAAGGTGCATGCTGGGCAGAGACGCAGAATGTGAACATCTCATTATAATCTGTGTGCCCCATGTAACTCCCCCCAACTCCTCCTACTGACTCTCTCCCCAAGGTGCATTGCTGGGACAGAGACGCAGAATGTGATACATCTCATTATAATCTGTGCCCCATGTAACGCCCCCAACTCCTCCTACTGACTCTCCCCAAGGTGCAAACTGGGGCAGAGACGCAGAATTGATACATCTCATTATAATCTGTGCACCATGTAACTCTCCCCAACTCCTCCTACTGCCTCTCCCCAGGTGCAAGCTGGGACAAGACACAATGTGATACATCTCATTATAATCTGTGGCACCATGTAACTCCCCCCCCCCACTCCTCCTCGACTCCCCCAAGGTGCAAGCTGGACAGAGACGCAGAATGTGATACATCTCATTATAATCTGGGCCCCATCTAACTCCCCCCATCTCCTCCTCACTGACTCTCCCCCAAGGTGCAAGTTGGGACCTGACAGGGCAAAGTGGAGTACAAATGCTTTGATACGTAGGTGCAGGGAAAACATGTTATGCTACGAAGTATAATAATATATGCATGTTCTTGTATAGCGCTGCTAATTGTACGCAGCGCGTTACAGAGACATTTTGCAGGCACATCCCTGCCCCGTAGAGCTTACAATCTATGTTTTTGTTGGTGCCTGCGAGGCACAGGAGATAAAATGACTTGCCCAAGGTCACCAAGAGCCGACACCGGGAAAGCACCAGGTTCCCCTGCAGCAATCTCAGTGCCAGTCAGTGTCTTTACTCACTGAGCCGCTCCTTCTCCCTGGCTGATACATCGAGTCCTGTTATTCTGTCCGACCTCAGGACTGTGAGACATTTTTCTTACAAGGGTAATGCTGTCAGTTTATGAGATGTTACCGAGAGAAACAGGAGCGAGATAGGGGTTCCTGGGAGAGGAGTTTCCTGGAAGAGAAAGGGGTTCCTGGTGAGATAAGCGGGGTTCCTTGGAGAGAGGAGTTCCTGGGAGAGATAGGGGTTCCTGGGAGAGATACATGGGGATTCCTGGGAGAGATCGAAGGGGAACCTAGGAGAGAGAATGGGTTCCTGGGAGAGAGAAGGGGATCCTGGGAGAGATAGGGAACCTAGGAGAGGAAGGGGTTCCTGGAGAGTAAGGGTTCCTGGGAGAGAAAGGGGTTCCTGGGAGAGAGGAGTTCCTGGGGAGATTAGGAGTTCCTGGGAAGATAAGGTTCCTTGAGAGGATTCCTGGGAGAGAGAAGGGGTTCCTGGAGAGAGAAGGGGTTCCGGAGAGAGGTTGAGAGGAGTTTCCTGAGTCTGGAGAGAGTAAGGGGTTCCTGGAGAGAGAAGGGGTTTCCTGGAGAGAGAAGGGTTCCTGGGAGAGAGAGGGGTTCCTGGGAGAGAGGAAGGGGGGTTCCTGGGATAGCAGATAAGGGAGAGAAAAGGGGTACCTGGAGAGAGAATGGGTTTCCTGAGAGAAGGGGATCCTGGGAGAGAAAGGATCCTGGAGAGGGGAAGGGGTTCCTGGAGATCTAAGGGTTCCTGGATATAAGGTCCTGGAGAAGAGAAGGGGATCCTGGGAGAGACAGGGGTTCCTGGGAGAGAAGGGGATCCTGGGAGAGAGAAGGGGTTCCTGGGAGAGATAATCCGAGAGGGTTCCTGGGAGATAAGGAGGTTCCTGGGAGAGAGAAGGGGTTCCTGGGAGAGAGAAGGGTTATCCTGGGGAGAGAGAAGGGGTTCTGGAGAGAGAAGGGGTTCCTGGAGAGAGAAGGGGATCCTAGGAGAGATAAGGGGATCCTGGGAGAGAGAAGGGGTTCCTGGGAGAGAAGGGTTTCCTGGGAGAGAGAATGGGTTCCTGGGAGAGAAAGGAGGGATCCTGGGAGAGAAGGGGATCCGGGAGAGAGAAGGGGGTTCCTGGAGAGAAGGGGTTCACCTGGGAGAGAGAAAGGGGTTCCTGGAGAGAGAAGGGGTGAGGGTCCTGGGAGAGATAAGGGGTTTCCTGGGAGATAGAAGGGTTCCTGGGAGAGAGGGTACCGAGGAGGGGTTCCTGGGAGAGAAGGGGTTCCTGGGAGAGAGAAGGGGTTCCTGGAGAGGGGTTCCTGGAGGAGAGAAGGGGTTCGGAGAGATAGGGGTTCCTGGGAGAGATAAGGGATTCCTGGGAAGATAAGGTTCCTGTGAGAGAGACATGGCAGAGAGCGATCCCAGCAGGGCGACAGGAGACATGAGGCTTTGGCACACAGAACCAGATCCTGAATCGCGGAGACGACACTTATCTCATGTAATATGCCTGGAAATGTTTGGCTTGCTCCTTAAACCCAGCGTAGCACCTTGGGGTAGGTTACCAACACGGGTACGGGTCTCTCTAGGAACTGTGGATCAGAGCCTGCCTGGAGGGATTACATGTGTTGCGTCCTCCCTGAGGGGGTTAATATCAATGTTATAATGACAGAAAACAACCGGTGATTATAAAGCAGATGCCTTATTGCTCAAGCCAGGGGGTTCAATTCCAGTCCTCAGACCCCCCCCCCCTCTACTGGTCAGGTTTTCAGTATATCCCAGCCCCCTTCTCAGCAAAGATGGCTGCAATCAGAGGCCCGAGTCATCTATTGAGCATCTGTGCTGAAGCTGGGATATCCTTAAGGCACCGGCTGACGTTCAATGGTGGGGCGTTTAGGAGGAACATTTTTGGAGTTTAATTATACTTTCTGATAGTGGATATATTCCACTGAGACAACGCGTTCTTTAGAAAGTCGCTATATACTGGCACCTCAACAGGGCGGAGGCACAAGGGGAGGCGGGGTATATCAGCTGGGTGTACCCTTTGTAGTGCCTAAGAGGTGTCCCCGGGGAGCAATATGCAGAGGCGTGTAAAAGGGAGATGGTAGTTACGCGAAGGCTGTGGTAGGGTACGTATCTAGATCCTCGCTGGCGAATTCCAGTGCCGCTCTATACTCAAAGGGGACGAGGGGTAGTCATCGGGGACTCCGGCTATTGCTCCCTCTTTCCTTACCACCAGCTAATCACCCCCCGAGACGGCCCCCACGGCCTCCCTCCCATCACTTCGGCGTCCGTTTTTGCTTATTTTTTCAGACAGAAACCTATCCCCTCGTCCCCTCAAGGGGGCCTACCGGGTCCCACCTGCGAAACACCCCCACCTACCCCCCTAAACGCCCCCAAGGCTGCAACAGGAAGAAACTCGCATATGGTTAATTGGGCCCCAAGCGGAACCTCCACCAGACGACAAAACAACCTGCAAAATAGGGAAAAAAATGAAGGAAAGACTCTAAAAAGCGGGGACGTGATTATTCTCAAGGCAGGGGAATAAGAGAGCGAAAACCAGGGAACCTTGCACACGGGATGCGAGAGAGGCGTACAAACTTAACGGTAAGACTGTGGACAGGAAAGAGCTAGCGGGGAGGTAAGAGCGTTACATAGGGGGGAGAGGGGAATAGTCAGCGATGGAGAAAACGAAAGAAGAAGCAAGATGCGAGAGGGGAAGAGGAGGGGGGCGACGCGGGCTCGGCGCCCTGCACGCAAAAAGGGTCGAGAAGCTGTACCTGATTGTATGTGCGGGCTGAGGTGAGCGAGCGTCACGGGCTGCACCAGGGGATAAGCTTGCAGGTGGTTAGAGGGAAGACGTTGCGGAGGGGGCGGATGGAATAGAGCAGCGAGGCAGTAGTGCCAGGTTGGGTGCACAGAGGGCAGAAGACGGGAAGTGGGAGACCGTTGGGGAAGTGAAGGTTGAATGAATGTTCGCAGGCGACAGTGGAAATGAGGGTGAGCCACATCAGGTCGGGTGAATCAGCCGTTGGCCGAGGCCTACGGGGGGGAGAAAGATGGGCAAGAATGTAGAAGGAGGCAGGGTTGGGGGCGAAGGAACGAATTGGGGGGGGGAGTACTACTGAGGGGTCTAGAAGAACGTGGAAAGGGTAAGGAGGGTGCGAAAGGATAGATGGTATGGTAAAGAAACAAATGCGAAAGGCAAACTGCGTGGCTTTGTGTCTTCCTTCCATGTCACGCAGAACGGTAAAAGCTAACCGAGGGCGGAGCAGACGAGGTTGTTGGTCCCCACGTTTGAGGGTGTCTTTTTTTGCTCTCTGGAAGAGAGGGGACCAAAGGCGACTGCCTGGAGAAATTACCTAAGATGGACATAACAACTACCAGGCAGACCATACAGAAAGGAAACAGAATTCAAGAGCAGGGAAGGGAATATTTGGGGAGACGACGGCACGGGGGCAGGAGAGTGGATAGCCGAGGAGTAGAGGATAAATAATGTTCTGGGGGGGGACGTCCGCAGGCCCAGAGAGGGGGCGCTTATAAAGACGGGGGCGGTGGGGAATTTACGCAGGAGGGGAGGTACGAAAGGAGGGGAAGCATAAAGATATGAGAGAGAGGAAAGAAGACGGAGCAAGAAGGACATACCTCAGGTCTACGAGTGTCTATGGGTGGGGTGTTCTTTGGCGCGTCCGGTACGGGACGCTTGTTCACGGGGCGCTCGGCCTAAGGGGTAGAACAGCTGTTGAGAGGGATTGAAGGGGTCCGGGGAGAGCAGCGAGGACAGGACGATTGCGACAAAAATGCCAGTGGATTGTTGTGGGGGGCCACCTGAAGCTCAGCGTCCGGTAGTAAGTGAGAGCGGCGTGCATGAGTGGGAAGGAAACAAAAGCGGTAGGTCGGGGGGGTGAAGAAGGACCCCGAAAAGAAGTGGACAAGTAGGAAAAACAAAAGGGAGTTGACGTACGCGAGGGAAGAGAAATCCGCAATAGAAGATGTTATGGCAAAAGGACTGGATAGGGCAAAGGCCTGTGAGTGCTAGTAAAAAGGAACGGGATGAGAATTTGGTGTCTAGCGGTAAGAAGAGTAAAGCGTAATGAGCAATCAAAGGGAGAGGCAGGTTATGAAACAATCCGTAGGAAGCCCCCGAGCCAATAAAGTTCAGGAACCCCACAGGTCTTGGCGGGGCTATTTGAAGCACAGTATAGAAGAGAAGGGAAAGGGGACTCAGGGGGGGACAAGAGTGCATGGTGGTGAAAGCTGGTAGAAAAGGGAAGAGGATACGGAAAGGCGGGATGGGAGAGTGGTGCAGGACCGAGAATAGGGGGAAGACGACTTGGGGGGAGAAAAATGACGTGGAAGGCAAATAATGGGCGGAGAGGTCTGAGGTGGGGGAGGCAAAGGGGTTGCAGCAGATAGCAGATGGCGGAGAGGAAGGGTGTGGTGGAAGAAAAGAGCGGGGTAGGGAGGGCGGGGATGGTGACCCTCCAGAGGAGTGATGGGTAACCAAAAAACATATAGAGGAAAGCCAAATGAAGGGGGGCAAGGGGATATAAGGTAATGAACACGAATAGAAATTAATGCAGCACAAAACCAGGGACACCATGATGTCTCGGGTGCTGGTTGTAGGTTCGGGGGGTGCAGGGTGAATTAGGGAAGCTTTGTGGAGTCAGTGGCAGCCGCCGCCGGTCTGAAGGTTGGTGGTGTAGAAGGAAGGGATAGTGGGGAGGTAAAGGAAGGGATAGTACGCCCGGTGGCGCGAGGGAGTAAAAGTCAGTGGGGGAGAGTAATGGAGGATTTAAAGAAGCGGAGTAGTAGTCATGACAATGGAAGCTGGGAGTTAATATGAGATAAATTCTGGAAAGAACGGATAGGTAGGCATGGGGAAATGCAAGGAGCGGGGAAAAACGGGAGTGAAGTGAGTAGCGAGCAGGAGGTGTTTTGGTGGAAGGAGAGTGAATACCGAGGGACATGACGGGCCAGGGGTCGGGGGGACTAAAGGAAGAGTGAAGAGTAGGGTAAATTGAAAAAAGAAGTTAGGGGGAAGAAGGTTAAAACTCTAAAGACCCGATGATTGGGGCAAGGCAAGTGATAGAAAGTGACCTGTAAGGTTAGAGGAGTGGGGAAGAGTGTAATATAAGGACGGGGATGGAGCGCGTCAACTGTAGGGAGGGAGGGCGGAGAGGAGAATCAATTGGTGACGAGGAAGATAGAAAGAGAGGAGGGGGAGTTGGGTGGGAAAAGGACCAATTGAATGGGGGGGAACAGTAAGGAAACATAGATAAATGTTGGTGGAAAAGTGAAGGAACAGAGAATAGGATAAGCCATATAGAGGAGCGGGTAGGGATGCGTGGGATAAAGGGTGCTAAACTAAACAGGTGGTGGAGTGTTTGAAGGGTGTCGGTGAGGGAGGAGGGGGAGATGTAGGAGGGAAGGTGGTGGGCTAAGAGCGTTGGGCGGAATGGAAAGGGTGAGCTTACCATTTAGCGGAGGCAAGGGGCGAGGAGGAAGGGGGGGTGGGGGGAGGGTAAAGCAGAAATCGTGTCATCGGCAAGGGAAGCTTGGGGGAGTTACGAGTGGGAAGTCCGTTTTGTCTTTCCCCCTGCACACGAACACTGGTAGCTTGTCACTCACACAACCTGGCATGTTAGTTCCCCGCCCTACATGGCACACGCTTCTTCAATGCACACTAACACTGTGTCACATGTTGTGCTTCTCCCGGCATACGTTCACATGCTTTGCCTCCCCTGCACACTAACACTGGTGTCCACACTGGCTTGGTGCTCCCCCCTGCAACAACACTGGTCACAACTGCTTGTGTCTTCCTCCCCCCGTGCCACACTAACCCTTGTCACCGTCTTTGTGCTCCCCCCTGCACACTAACCACTTTGTCCACTGCATTGTGCTTCCCCCCAGCACACTAACACTATGTGGGCACATGCCTTGTGCTTCACCCTGCACATAACATCTTGTCACTGCGTTGTGCTTCCCCCCCTGCACCCTAACACTATGTCACACTGCTTTGTGCTCCCCCCCGCACCCTAACACCTGGTCACACTGCTTTTGTGCTCCCCCCCTGCACACTAACACTGTGTCACACTGCTTTGTGCTTCCCTCTGCACCTAACACTGGTCACACTGCTTTGTGCTCCCCCTGCACATAACACTGTGTCACACTGCTTGTGCTCCCCCTGCACACTAACACTGTGTCACACTGCTTTGTGCTCCCCCCTGCACACTAACACTGTGTCACAATGCTTGTGCTCCCCCCCTGCACACTAACACTGTGTCACTGCTTTGTGCTCCCTCCCTGCACACTAACACTGTTCACACTGCTTTGTGCTCCCCCCTGCACACTAACATTGTCACACTGCTTTGTGCTCCCCCCCTGCCACTAACACTAAGTCACACTGCTTGTGGCCCCCCCTGCACACTAACACTGTGTCACACTGCTTTGTGCTCCCCCCCCTGCACACTAACACTATGTCACACTGCTTTGTGCTCCCCCCCTGCACACTAACACTGTGTCACACTGCTTTGTGCTTCCCCCTGCACCTAACCTTGTGTCACACTGCTTTGTGCTCCCCCTGACACTAACACTGATGTCACACTGCTTTGGTGCTTCTTCCCCCCTGCACACTAACATGTGTCACACTGCTTTGTGCTCCCCCCTGCACACTAACACTGTGTCACACTGCTTTGTGCTCCCCCACTGCACCTAACACTGTGTCACACACTGCTTTGTGCTTCCCCCCCTGCACACTAACACTTGTCACACTGCTTTGTGCTCCCCCCTGCACACTAACACTGTGTCACACTGCTTTGTGCCCCCCTGCACACTAACACTTGTCACACTTGTGCTCCCCCTGCACACTAACACTGTGTCACACTGCTTTGTGCTTCCCCCCTGCACACTAACACTGTGTCACACTGCTTTGTGCTCCCCCCTGCACACTAACAATGTGTCACACTGCTTGTGCTTCCCCCCCTCACACTAACACTGTGTCACCTGCTTTGTGCTCCCCCCTGCACACTAAACACTGTGTGTTCACACTGCTTTGTGCTCCCCCCTGCACACTAACACGTGTCACACTTTTTGCTTCCCCCCTGCACACTAACACTTGTCCACACTGCTTTGTGCTCCCCCTGCACACTAACACTGTGTCACACTGCTTTGTGCTCTCCCCCTGCACACTACAATTGTCACACTGCTTTGTGCTTCCCCCTGCACACTAACACTGGTCACTTGCTTTGTGCTCCCCCCCTGGCACACTAACACTATGTCACAACTGCTTTGTGCTTCCCCCCTGCACAACTACATGGTCACACTGCTTGTGCTTCCCCTGCACCTAACACTGTGTCCAGACTGTTTGCTCCCCCTGCACACTAACATACTTGTCACACGCTTTGTGCTTCCCCCCCCTGCACACTAACACTGTGTCACACTGCTTGTGCTCTCCCCCCCTGCACACTAACACTGTGTCACACTGCTTTGTGCTCCCCCCCTGCACACTAACACTATGTCACACTGCTTTGTGCTCCCCCCCTGCACACTAACACTGTGTCACACTGCTTTGTGCTTCCCCCCTGCACACTAACACTGTGTCACACTGCTTTGTGCTCCCCCCTGCACACTAACACTGTGTCACACTGCTTTGTGCTCCCCCCTGCACACTAACACTGTGTCACACTGCTTTGTGCTTCCCCCCTGCAGACGCTGCCATTACCATCCTCATGCTTCTGGCCAGTCTGAACAGCTGCACCAACCCCTGGATCTACACCATCTTCAGCAGCAGCGTCTCCAAGGACGTGCAATCCATCCTGTGCTGCGGCTGCAGGACCCGCAGGCGCAAGAACTCCCTGCCCGAGGACTCCTGCTTCACCGGCTCCTCCTCCCTGCCCAAGGACTCTCTCTAGTGAGCAGCGCGGGAGCAAAACGCAAAGGGGCCGGGGGAGGGCAGGACCCGGCTGTGGGAAGGACGGAGGAGCACGTGGAACTGACCCCTAACATGTGATAGCGGACGAGAGGCCGAAAATGAAGGATGCAACCTACCTCCTCTTTAGTAACTGTGATACAGGAGCAGCGCCCCCTAATAACTGTGATACAGGAGCAGCCCCCCCTAATAACTGTGATACAGGAGCAGCCCCCCCTAATAACTGTGATACACGTGATTTAGATATGCAACCAGGGTGTATACACACGGCTACTCTAGCCAACTCACCTTTCGCCTGCGCAAGGTACCTCTGATGAGTTAATATTAACCCCTTACTCAAATTGCAATCATATCTATATGCTGCTGCTGCTGCTGCTTCCACCACCGGGGAAATGCAAATAAGATGTCACATTTATATTTGCCAGGGTCCCAGGTCCCTGTTTATTACAGAAAAAAATCGTTTTTTCTATGAACTTTAGTACAAAAAAATCCGTTGTAGCAAAATGTGTCAGAAAATGTAAATACTCTCTCCAGAGCGTTCATTCAGAGCCCAAAGCATCACGTATTAAATGTTTTAATATATATATATATATAATTAATTTAATATAAAAATACAGTACTTATATTACAGAAAAAGGGATTACAAGAACATACAAATACAATAAATGCAGAACAGTTTCTCAAAATAAAAAGGATAAACATAGAAAATCCTATCCATTACCAGAGGTCACTGGTTCAGGAACATAAGATATCACGTGTTTGGTCCAAATATAGCGTAAATATAATTTTTCCCATGGAAACCACATAATCCCACCCCCAATCCCACATAATCCCACCCCCAATCCCACCCCGTCGTAAATCGGCTTTGAGATTGACAGTTTTACGACAGATTAAAAAAAAAACTTTACCAACCGGCATTTTAAAGTTTTGCCTCAGTAGATACACACTCATAATCTCACTTCTGTGATACTTACAGACACGTGAGCTACATTAATACATTGACGCGCTCATGGCAGACGCGATGACTAAACATGACCGTTTTACCCCTAAACCTGAGTGACAAATTAATATCTGTCCCGCAGTTCCTGTCAAACCCAGTGTATGATGTCAGAACGTGCAGTGTGTGATGTCAGAACATGGCATTCTGTGACATGATTCCCGATGTGTAACTCTTATTATGCAGAGGAGATGACATCACATGATATTCTCATTGTTAATAAACACACTCTTTGGTTTTATACTTTCTTAGCCCCCTGAACCCTGCAGAACCCTCCAGAGAATGCTTTGAGACTAGTTCTCTAAAAAGACCATGTTTATAGGAAGTTGTCACAGGGGCCAGATTTTATATCCACCTCTAGCAGACAGCTGCCCTTATCTCGCGACTCAGATAATGGTTGTAATATACAAACCTCTGGCCCTTTTAAGTGGGATATACAGGATATGAAGTTTATGGAAAACGGAGGCTCTAAAAAGTAATCCAGCAGAGGGAGGAAAGACCAGCGAAGTCTCCACTCCATATAAATATATGTATATACAAGAACAAAACTGATTCTGTCCAATAAGGTCTGATATGTCACAAATATAGGAGGTTACCAGACTGAGGGGATACAATAACAATTGGGATTTGATAAGATGGCGTCTGCCTGGCCTTACTCTGACTCAGAGCAACATCCAGGAATATGAAATTAATGACGCCCAGCCTTCTTATTCCAAACATAAATTCCCCAAAATTGACTGAACCAGGGACGATTGCGATGTGAAGAACGAATCCTTGTCCTCCAAATCCGTCCTGGCAGGAGCAGGCTTCTCCGGTGCGCTGTCTGCGATGTTGCTGCTTCAGCACAAAAAGGAAAAAAACTGCGACGCACAACCACCGCAAATAACGAGGAGGAGGGCAACGCCAAAAATTAAAACGTTTATTTGGCCAATAACAGGAAGAGCGACATGTTTACCACGGCCCCTGATAAAGCGCAGCGTACGCGGGACATGTTTACCACGGCCCCTGATAAAGCGCAGCGTACGCGGAACATGTTTACCACGGCCCCTGATAAAGCGCAGCGTACGCGGAACATGTTTACCACGGCCCCTGATAAAGCGCAGCGTACGCGGAACATGTTTACCACGGCCTGATAAGCGTCAAGCGTACGCGGACATAGTTTTAACCACGGCCCCTGATAAAGCGCAGCGTACGCGGAACATGTCTACCACGGCCCCTGATAAAGCGCAGCGTACGCGGAACATGTCGCTCTTCTGTTATTGGCCAAATAAACGTTTTTACTTTTGGCGTTGCCCTCCTCCTCGCTATTTGCTGCGCTGCGTCGCAGTTTTTTCCTTTTTGTGCTGAAGTGGCTATACAGGACAGAAACCCTCCAATTAAGCTCGCTTTGAAGACACGCACAAACCCAGAGAAAGTCCTGGCCCGTTACAGACCCAACACGTGGTATATTACACTAAAACTCCCATCACATTAACCCCTGAAGCACCAGATGGATTAAAGTACATATCTCATGATATTATCATGAGCAGCCCCCCTAATAACTGAGATACAGGAGCACCCCCGTCCCCCCCCTAATAACGGACAGGGGATTGATACTTTGAATTCCTTGTGGGACGCTGCAGGCCGTGGCTCCCTGAGGGTGTCAGCGCCACGCGGGAGATAAGATGGAGGTCAGGCTGTGGTGGGACACGCCGGCTTCTGCTGAAACCTTCCACATACAGATCCACTCTGGGGACCCCCGATAATTCCCCTATCGTGGCAATAAGTTACTTATTATATCCCCCACGAACATTACAACGCAGAGTGCGTCACGCAGTGAACCAGACGCACTTCCTCTGCGCCCCCTCCCCTCCTCCGCGGTCTCAGCCCCGTGCCTCACTGCATTCACAATGCCGTGCCTCTGAGGCAGGACAAAGAGCGCGCGACCGCGCACGCGATAAAAGCGCCGGGAACCGCCACTCGCGCCGGAAACCCCCACCCACGCCGGGAACCCCCACTCGCGCCGGGAACCCCCACTCGGCTGTGCGCTTTGTTTCCTGTGATTCATTTCAAATACTAATAAAAAAACTGTAAATTTTGATTGTAATTCGGGATTTCTCCCCAAAGTTGGAATTCTCTTGTGCAAACAGCGGCGCTGGCGTCGGTACAGCGCCTAAAATGCTGCCGATCTGTACACTGCAAGGACTTTGACCCTTCATGTCGCCCGGTTACTTCTGGGATTTATAACCCCATCTGTTCCTTTGTTTATCAAGCTATTAAGATGTGACACAATGTCTAAGTGTCCCATCTCTGTCCTGTGTGTATACAGGGAAGTCACACAGTGACACAATGTCTAAGTGTCCCATCTCTGTCCCGTGTGTATACAGGGAAGTCACACAGTGACACAATGTCTAAGTGTCCCATCTCTGTCCCGTGTGTATACAGGGAAGTCACACAGTGACACAATGTCTAAGTGTGTATACGTGTGTATACAAGTTGGTATCTTTGTGGTAGATGGTGACCCTTCTGCAGTTGAGTGCAGGAGGGGTCGTTGTGGTTCACAATATAAATATAGAAATACTCACACGGCCCAGTGTGAGTAAAGTCGCAGGGCAGTTGTCTTTATGGTATACACCTAGGTTCCCCGTCAGAGATATTCCCAGGGGTGTTGTGTACGTTACTGCTGGCGGGCAGGGGGTTCAATGCAGGTCTCTATTTCGGTTCCCCCGTTCTGGGCTTCTTCCCCTCCCCGTTACAGAGAGGGGCGTGGGTGAGGCAAAATAATGTATTGGGATCAACAGTGCTCTTTAAAACTTCAACGTTTAATGCACATAAATAAAATCCACAATAAATGCACTCACATAGTATTACATTAAGCTGGTGTGTTCCCGTGGCTGCGGTTTGCACCGGTCCCCGGCCGCTCTCTCCTCCGCGTCCGGAGTTGGGATTGATGTCAGTTCCTGGCGCGGCTGTGACTGCAAACTGCTCCCCTCAGCTACGGAAGCCCCAGTGTTCCAAAAGACTTCAACGAATTAGAGCAACGCGTTTCGCCGATTGGACGGCTTCCTCAGGCTCATTCATTTATCTGTGCATCTACTTATCCCTCGCTCCCCCTACTTTGTTTTGTCTATATTTAGGGGGTTGGCTGAAGTTTAATACCCAAGGTGTCCAAACTTTCTGAAATCTACCCATCGCGGCGTGGGTGCAAGGTCAGCCATGGAAATCACGCCCGAGTCATTGACTGAGCCACTGATTGAGCCCCCTGTGCTGAAGCAGGGATATCCTTAAAACCGGACATCGTGGTGTCCCCTGAGGCCTGGAGTTGCCCCCCTGGCTCAGCAGGTCGGTAAAGCCCGTGCTCATTATCTCTCCATCGTTAGTGCCGGGACACTGACCTGAGAAGCATTGTAGCGTGTGATCAGGAATGGCAGGTCCCGATCCGCCGGGCGTTGGGAAGCAAGCCGTCGGATACGCGGGATCCCAAATAACTGGCGCAAATGCGCTTCGTGTTTTTACACGCTCACACAAGGGAATAATAATAATATTATAATAACAGGAAGAGTATGGAAATGATATAGTCATTTGAGCAGTAAATTCATCTTAATACCATTATCCTCCCTATCCACGATATCCCAGTCCTTCCAGTCTACCATATTGTCAAGGATCTTTTTGAATAGTGCCGTAAAATTAGCCTTTAATAGGGTTTCATACAGTATGTGGGGGAAATATTAACGCATTTTGTACACCATTAAAAAAAATCTCCATTTTCTTGCAGGTGTTTTGTTGCATTTTGGGGAATATCAAGATCTTTTGATATTTTGCCATTCATTTTAACGTTTGCCAATTTCCCCAGAGTCTCCAACTCCTGGAACAAGTTAGGGAGGGAAATGACCGGTGGGTAATGTCATTTCGACACGCGGGCCTCACATGCCGAATTACCAATCGGTACGCCGGTGATCTCAGGATTGGAACAAATGTGATTGATTTTTGCCTTGAATCGCTGGCCAATGATGACATACAGGGATACGTCAGAAACTGCGACTTTACCGATCACGGACGGATGTGGTTAATATGTTTTACCTGTTGTGGAAATCCCCCACCCCCCAAATTAAAGGCTTTAAGAGTTTTGAACACAAAGGGACACTCGATTCTGTCAAATGCATTTTCGGTGTCGAGGCTCTGGATGGCGGTGGGTTTTCTGCGGTGGTATCAAGAGTTGATCAAATGTATAAATCATGTAGTATTGTCTCAATCGTGTCTCCGAGGGATGAAAGCTACAAGATCAGAGGCACAAACCCAGATGCTGTAAGTCTGATTGCCAGCACTTCTGCGTATAGTCCAAGTTCTGAATGTAAGAGAGCTACTGGTTGCTTACCTGCCCAATAAGTCTGTTCTCTTCCTTCCCTGGGAACTAATACAATCATTTCTCTCGTCATGGAAGATGGACAGGACCGGATGAAATAACTTCTGCAGCTCGGGTACCAGGTCCGAGGCAAAGATCTTGTAATAAATTCTGGGGCAGACACAGGTCCCGGAGACGTGTTATCTCTGAGAGATCTTCTGCTTGGGGAAAGTTCAGCTGTAGTTATTAATTCCTCTGTTGGCTCCCGCACCGATTTTATTCAAACCAGCTTCTCTGGAGCAGTTTATTATTTCCGATTTCCTTTGGGGATTGGGTTTAGAAATGATCTGACCGGTCGTACAGCAGGGGGTGGGCATTTCCAGTCTCCAAGGACCACCAACAGGTCAGGTTCTCGAGATATCCCTGCTTCAGCACAGGTGGCTCAACCAGTGGCTCGGTCTTCGACTGCATCACCTGTGCTGAAGCAGGGATATCCTGAGAGCCTGACCTGTTGGTGGCCCTTGAGCACTGTTGCAGAGGGAGAGATAATATTCTTATTTGATTGCACTGATTGTGAAAATGTTAGTCTTATTTCCCTGGCTGCTCACAGCGAGGCCGCTTTTAGTTAGAATAATATTTTGTTTTTGTCCATCTTAGAGATATAATGAACTTTATCCTGCATAGAGATATAGTTCCCCCCCAGATTCGGTAATGTGTCCACCGTTTGCTTTTGAGCATGTTTTTTTATGCTGAAATTGCAAAGTGCTAATAATATTCACGGTTATTTTTTTACTATTTGTGCATCTGGATTTGTCAGTGACGGAGCCTGTACCTACAACCATACCTCAAATCCCAGCCCTGAGGGGTCCCCAAATCCCAGCCCTGCGGGGTCCCCAAATCCCAGCCACTGCGGGGCCTGTCCCCAAATTCCTCAGCACTGGCGGGGGTTCCCAAATCCCACCCTGCGGGGTCCCAAATCCCAGCCTGTGGGGTCCCAATCACAGCACTGCGGGGTCCCCAATCCCAACCCTGCGGTGGTCCCCAAACTCCCACCCTGCGGGGTCCCCAAATCACAGCACTGCGGGGTCTCCAAATCCCAGCCCTGCGGGGTCCAAATCACAGCCCTGCGGGTCCTCAATCACAGCACTGCTGGGTCCCCAAATCCCAGCCCTGCGGGGTCCCCAAATCCCAGCCCAGCGGGGTCCCCAAATCCCAGCCCTGCGGGGTCCCCAAATCACAGCCCTGCGGGGTTCCCAAATCCCAGCACTGCGGGGTCCCCAAATCCCAGCACTGCGGGGTTCCCAAATCCCAACCCTGCGGGGTCCCCAAATCCCAGCCCTGTGGGGTCCCCAAATCACAGCACTGCGGGGTCCCCAAATCCCAACCCTGCGGGGTCCCCAAATCCCAGCCCTGCGGGGTCCCCAAATCACAGCACTGCGGGGTCTCCAAATCCCAGCACTGCGGGGTCCCCAAATCACAGCACTGCGGGGTCCCCAAATCACAGCCCTGCGGGGTCCTCAAATCACAGCACTGCGGGGTCCCCAAATCCCAGCCCTGCGGGGTCCCCAAATCCCAGCACTGCGGGTCCCCAAATCCCAACCCTGCAGGGTCCCCAAATCCCAACCCTGCGGGGTCCCCAAATCACGGGATAAGAGGGGGCTGGGGTCATATTGAACTCCAAATATATTCATTTAGTTTCTATACTGTGAATGGGTTAAGTAGCAGGGTTCCCTTTAACCCCGTAACTTCTTCCATTATTACCAACGGCGCGTAATCTGACCGCGGAAATGTTTGGAAGGAATCTCGAGTTATATGTTTCTATCTCCGTCTTTATCCAACGGAGAATATGAGATATGTGCCTGCGGATAGTACGATTCGGCCTGTCCTGCGAGATTTATACACCGCGAGTATCCGTAACCCCGTGAGCGTCACGCGGCCTGAGAATTACTCTGGCCTTTGACGTCCAGATTAATTCGGTGTTGGATTTATCTCATTGGAATCAGGGACTACTCCCGAAGTCTCCGCCTACGATCACACGTCACGGCTCTTTATTTGGGATAATGTACAGAGAACGGATCTAGAGAATGATCTCGGTTGGAATTAGGAGAGTATATACTTGCTAGATTGTCAGCTCCTGGGAGCAGGGACCTTCCTATAGCCTCAGTTTGCACTCTCGTCACACAATGTCGCTGCCCTCTCTCCAACGTTGTACCGCACTACAGGTTATGTTGCCAGCATGAAAATGAAAGGAACGGGGAGACTGGCCTAAGGATGCGGAATGGGACGTGTGGCCGCGAGCAGATCGCCGCCGTTCTGCCGCCACCCATGTCGCCGCTGGGACTGCTCACATCGTGACACCTCGCCGCTGAACGTCGCCATCTTTAAAAAAGGTCCGCTCGGATCCCACGGGATAATAACAGAATGTCTCTTGGCTGCTGGCGGGCGCGCCGATTGTCCTGCTGCGCGCACACCCGGCGCACTCACAAATGGCGGTGGAGCGGCGGCCGCCCAAAGTGCCTTGCGGCTGAGGAAATTTAAAGATGGGGGTGGCCGTTACTGGCTCTGCATCTTAACCCAGGCTGTGCTGAAAAGCTGTGCAATGCAGCAAGCATAAGCTTACAGGGGTCCATGTCAGAATGGATTTGAAGCAAAAGGTGGCACTGTGTGCTCATTTACATGTTATTTAATGGCGATAATGGTGAAAGGCGGGGCTGCAGATCTGACTCTAAGGCATTCAAATGGCATACAGTAATATTTCCATTTGAGAGATATATATATCTCACCTCTACCCCGACCACTAGAGGGGCCTCACTAACTGCCCCAATGTGTCTGTGCAGGTAATACCTAGCGGTGGGTTATCTTATTCCTCAGGGTGGGTTACCTTATTCCTCAGGGTGGGGGTGTTACCTCTTTCCTCAGGGTGGGTTACCTTATTCCTCAGGGTGGGGGTGTTACCTCATTCCTCAGGGTGGGTTACCTTATTCCTCAGGGTGGGGGTGTTACCTTATTCCTCAGGGTGGGTGTGTTACCTCATTCCTCAGGGTGGGGGTGTTACCTTATTCCTCAGGTGGGGGTGTTACCTTATTCCTCAGGTGGGTGTGTTACCTCATTCCTCAGGGTGGGGGTTTTTAAACCCTTATTCCCCAGGTGGTGTGTTAACGTTTATTTCCTCAAGGTTGGGTGTGTTACCTTATTCCTTCCTCAGGGTGGGGGGTGTTTACCTTATCCTCAGTGGTGGGTTACCTCATTCCTCAGGTGGGGGGTTTCCCTTATTCCTCAGGTGGTGGGGGTGTTACCTTATTCCTCAGGTGGGTGTCCTTATTCCTCAGGGTGGGGAGTGGGGTGTTACCTATTTCCTCAGGTGGGTGTGTTACCCCTCAATTCCTCAGGGTGGTGTTGTTACCTCATCCTCAGGTGGGGTGTTTTTTTACGTATTCTCAGGTGGGTGTGTTACCTATCCTTCCTCAGGTGGGTGTGTTACCTTATTCCTCAGGGTGGGGTGTTACCCCTTATTCCTCAGGTGGGTGTGTTACCTCATTCCTCAGGGTGGGTGTTACCTTATTCCTCAGGTGGGTGTGTTACCTTATTCCTCAGGTGGGTGTGTTACCTTATTCCTCAGGTGGGTGTGTTACCTTATTCCTCAGGTGGGTGTGTTCCTTACCTTTTCCCAGTGTGGTGTTGTGTTACCTTATTCCTCAGGTGGGTGTGTTACCTCATTCCTCAGGGTGCTGGTCCATGCAGGGCTGGTATAGGGGGCGCCAGAAGCACATATAACTTCTTCCCAGGGGGGCTCAGGCAGCAGCAGCAGCCCCCAAACAGGCGCGGTCCCCAACAGGCGCGGCCCGCCACTCTGTGCTGCACAGAATCTCTCCCATGTTCCTGGGACCAGGGACCCCCCCCCCCCCCCCCCCCCCCCCCCACCCGGCCCCCCCCCCCCCCCAACCACCAGGGCCCCCCCCCCCCCCCTCCCCCCCAATCACCCGGGACCCCCTCCTCCCCAATCACCCGGGACCCCCTCCCCCCCAATCACCAGGGACCCCCTCCTCCCCAATCACCTGTCTGAACATGGAATTAGTTACATGGACCTTGCTAGAATTAACCCTTAGAGTACTTCGGGTCCCACAGGGGTGCTGCATACACACTCTGTAGCGCCACCTAATGGCCAGAGCCTGTACCGAGCTGCAATAATTATCTAGCATCAGGGGGATAGAAGTGGGGGGGGGAGGGGGGGCACCTGGAAAATATAATAATTATACAAATTGGAATATAGTTGATATATTTCCCCGGTCTCCCCCCCCCCGGGAGTAATGCCCGGGTCGGGTAGGACATATAGATAACTAGACGTTATTTCGCGGGGTTAATGTTACCGCCGCTCCGTGATTGGGGATGAATATCATTTTGGCTCATTTACAATAATGCCGATTACAAAACATTGCAATCTTTCTATAGGAGCACAAACTGCTTCACATCGTTAACAGGTCCCCTTCATTTAGGTTAACATCACATTAAAGCAATTAATCTAGGCCCTCTGCGTTCTGCGCTCCTCGCGGCCTGAGGGACAAGTGCAAACATATCCGAGCAGGGGGTTAAACGTTATTATTCTTTTCACCACATTTTATGTTTTTATATTTTCACAATATTTATGTGTAAGATACTATACGTGCACTTTAATTCATTCATTTTTAAGAGTGTTGTATTCACTTCGCTGAATTTACAGTGATCACCTTTTAAGTTTTTTGCGCCGTTTTATCACTTTTCACCAATAACATGACCGGTTCAGCCAATGAGGACGAACCAGCTTTGTGATGTCACGGCCACGCCTCCCCATCGCGTCTCCCCATCCCAAAGGCCACGGATTGCTCAATCGACGCCACGCGCTCCGTCTCCGCGGCCGGATATAGCAGGAGCGCGTGGCATCGTGCGCCTGCCCCAGGGGCGATCCGTGGCCTTTTGGAGAGGGAGACGCGATGGGGGGGCGTGGCCGTGACATCACGGGAGCGGTTCGCCCTCATTGGCTGAACCGCTCACGTGACGCATCCGTTGCGCGACAAAATAAAAAAAAATTGTCTCCTCCAAAAACGTGCGTGCAGTTGCGCGCTCTATGGTCTGCCTCATAGAGGTACGGCCTTTTGTTCGCGTCGCGTGCGCAGTCACGGGAAAGGTGGACGCGGCCTACTCAGCGCGCATGATAACTGTTGATCTCAGGGAAGAGGGTGCTGTTTATGCTAGTATCCACGAGAGGGCAGCAGATCCCCACCTGATACCGCTTGCTTTTCCAGTGCCACAAGACATTGAGGGGCGAGCCAGGCAAAGGAATGGGTTGGTGGCCCCTCTGGCAGTGAAGGGGTTAAAATAATTTTCTCGTACCTCTCCAGTTACGCGTTTATGGATCACCTTTCCCAGCGCTGCATGCTCCCGTCTTGTTCTCGCGTCTCGGGATCGCGGCGCTCCCTGCTTTGTCTGCTCGGATATTTTCTAAGCGGTTCTCTCTGCGCTTTCAGCCTCAATCTTAACTTTGAAGTATTATTATATAGTATATTGTACAATGGAATTCTTTACCCTTTGGCAGATACGGGGTCAATGATTACAAAACGCTGCCATTTACTACTATTTGGGCAATGCTAATGATACTGCTCGCCCTCTAGATTGTAAGCTCTTGGGATCAGGGTCCTAGATACCGCTTTGTATCCATTTGTGCTTATTAGTATGTAACTGTGATGATCACATCTCTGCGTCCCCCCCTTTGTACCTCGCGGTGGAATATGTTGGCGCTTTACAAATAACGGATAATAATGGTGGAGAGACGAAGATACCCCCCGGGACTGGTGGAGCGAGGGGCAGTTAATCCAGCACAGCTGGGGTGCGAGGGAGGGTCCGTGCAGTATTTATATCTCAGTGACAGTCGGGTTTGGCATGTTACAGAGAAGTGTCAGGGCTCAGAGACAGAGAGAGAGAGAGTGACATCTTATCCACCGCTCGTCTCTGAGAATAGAGAGACAGGGAGGGAAAATAGAATATATAAATATAGAGAGAGTGACCGAGACCTAGAGAAAGAGACATACAGAGTGGGAGAGTTAGAGAGAAAGAGAGTGGTGGGCTTTAGGGTGCGTGTGGGGTCTGTATGAGTGCGGCTGCAGCTCACTGGTCACTGCACTGGTCACTGGCTCAACTACTCGCCCTTACCCTGAGATGCTCCAAGACCAATATCTGAGTGATTGTCCAATGGACCTCGACCATGACCAGAAATATCTGCAGCTGCCTCCAAATACCACAATCTGCATGGAGACCCCACCCAGACTGGACACGCGGGACCCCCGAGGTATCAACAAGCATCTCAAGGTACAAACACACACATCTGAGAGAGAGATATATATATACACTGTATATAATTTTTATATACAGTGGTGTTTTTTGTACAGAATAAGATGCCAGAGCCCTAAGCATAGAAATATTAATTTATATCTAAACTGCAATAAGAATGAGCTTTAAAGAAAAAAAGTGTTATCAAAAGAGGATTTCTCCCTCTTTCCCCACCCTATCACCCCCCCCCACCCCCCCCCCCCCCCCACACACACACACACACACACCTGAGTGTAGGCTGTGCCCTGAGTACACCTAGGTGTGCAGCTGCACAGGTGTGTGCACATTCCCTGATGATTGTGATCCTCGCCGCAGGTGGATTTCTCCGACGTCCTGGCGGAGCCGGCATCGTTTCACAGCTTCGACAAGGTCTGGACCTGGAGCGACATCCTGTTCGAGTCGTCCAAGCTCTGGTGTTACCGCGTCATCTCCCTGCTGTGCGCCGTGCCCGTGTCCCTGCTGTCCGGGATCCTCTTCGCACTCCTGGGGTGTCTGCACATATGGTAACCGCCCCCCCCCCCCGCTCATACCATAACCCCCCCCTCCTCACTGAAGCCTATAAATCAGGATATCCAACTTCAGTCCTCAAGGGCCACTAACAGATCAGATTTGCAGGATATCCCTGCTTCAGCACAGGTGGCTCAATCAGTGGCTCAGTCTTACTGTATCAGGTCGAGGCTAAGTGGGAATTAGGAGGGGCAATCCTCCATCTGTTCTTTTTGTCAGGGTGAAACTCATGGGGTAATCTGCCCTTATACACAGTGAGAGCCCCCCGGCCTATCTCTGACCTCCAATACAGGGCAAGGAGAGGTCACTAGTCACGACTAGCTTGCACTGATGTTACCTGGGCAGGTGATGCCTGAGCAAGGACACCTGGAACACAAGGAATTCTGGGCCTGGTAGTCCCAATGTCTATAGCAGTATAGCGCTACATCAAGGGCAGGACTACGACTCCCAGCATTCCATGGTGCATCAGTAAAGAGTACAGCGAACAGGCTGTCCCCATGTGTGGAGTGCAGTCTGGCTTGGGAGCCGCTGCTCTGTAGGGACAGTCCTTTCCACACCGGGGACAGGAACATAGGTACACTATAGCTGCACCACCGAATGTGGGAAACAGGAGCTTACACTCAAGTGAAAACTTCGTACGGCCTCGGCCAGGCTCCCTGCTGGCGCGCTGAGGCGCAGGGAAAGCGGGTGCTTTCCCTGGCCTTGCGGTTGCTTACCGCTCGCGCTGTCAACGGGCCGTCAGGGGGCGGGCGCGTCACTGGCCGGGGGCGGGGCAGTGACGTCACGGAGCTGGTTCGCCCTCATTGGGCGAACCGCTCATGTGACCGGCCTGTCGCGCCGGCAAGCGGGGGAATGTTAAATTCCCCTAAGACCTGCGCTTCCGCGCGCTTGCGGAAGCGTAGGCGAGCCCCTACTAAAGCCGCTCTAATTGCAGCTGTAGGGGCTCAGTGCTGAGCGGGAGCGCGCCTCAGCGCTCTTCCGCCAGCAAGCAAGTAACATGGCCGAGGCCTAAGAAGGCATCGTAACACCTGCAGCGTATTGTATGCAAAGATAATTTTTTTTCCCAATAAAACACTTGTGTTTCTGGCTATATTTCTATGTACTAATATCTGAATAATATAGAAATAGTGATAACGTCCCTATAACCCGCTGATCATTTATCTATACGCTGCTGTAACTAGCTGAAGGTTCCGAGCTTCATCCAATGGGAGGCAAGCAACGGGGCGCTCCTCCGAGCTTCATCCAATGGGAGGCAAGCAACGGGGCGCTCCTCCGAACATCATCCGATGGGAGACAGGCAGTGAGGCGCTCCTCCGAGCTTCATCCAATGGGAGACAGGCAGTGAGGCGCTCCTCCGAACTTCATCCAATGGGAGACAGGCAATGAGGTGCTCCTCCGAGCTTCATCCAATGGGAGACAGGCAGTGGGGCGCTCCTCCGAGCTTCATCCAATGGGAGACAGGCAGTGGGACGCTCCTCCGATCTTCATCTAAAGGGAGGCAGGCAGTGAGGTGCTCCTCCGAACATCATCCGATGGGAGACAGGCAGTGGGACGCTCCTCCGAGCTTCATCCAATGGGAGACAGGCAGTGGGGCGCTCCTCCGAACTTCATCCAATGGGAGACAGGCAGTGGGGCGCTCCTCCGAGCTTCATCCAATGGAAGACAGGCAGTGGGGCGCTCCTCCGAGCTTCATCCAATGGGAGACAGGCAGTGGGGCGCTCCTCCGAGCTTCATCCAATGGGAGACAGGAAGTGGGGCGCTCCTCTGAGCTCATCCAATGGGAGACAGGAAGTGGGGCGCTCCTCTGAGCTCATCCAATAGGAGACAGGAAGTGGGGCGCTTCTCCGAGCTTCATCTAATGGGAGACAGGCAGTGGGGCGCTCCTCTGATCTCATCCAATGGGAGGCAGGCAGTGGGGCGCTCCTCTCTCACATGGGCAGAAAGAAGTGCGATAGTTACACCTGGTTTAAAAATGTGCAGGATACAAGAAATAGGCGCAGTCCCGCAGAATAGGTACAGTCCCTGCTGAATAGGTACAGCTGGAGGTATGTAGTGAACCAATGGAAGTGGCAGTGTGATTTTGTCAAGGGTTAAAAGGGTATCCCCCGTTCCCCACATTCCCAACTACCCCCATTCCCCACTAACCCCCTATTCCCTTCTCCTCCCCATTCCCCACTGTCCCCCCATTCCCCACTAACCTCCTATTCCCTTCTCCCCATTTCCCTGTCCCCCCATTCCCCATTGCCCCCCATTCCCCACTAACCCCCTATTCCCTTCTCCTCCCCATTCCCCACTGTCCCCCCATTCCCCACTAACCTCCTATTCCCTTCTCCCCATTTCCCTGTCCCCCCATTCCCCATTGCCCCCCATTCCCCACTAACCCCCTATTCCCTTCTCCTCCCCATTCCCCACTGTCCCCCCATTCCCCACTAACCTCCTATTCCCTTCTCCCCATTTCCCTGTCCCCCCATTCCCCATTGCCCCCCATTCCCTCACTGTCCCCCCCCATTCCCCACTGCCCCCCCATTCCCCACTGCCCCAGCCATCTCCGAATGGAAAGCCTGGCACTGGGTGGCGCTGCCCGTGTCACCGGGAGCTGGTTAGTGAGTGTTCTGTCCCCCGCAGGTGCGCCAGGCCGTGTATCCAGCTGTGCGACATCTGCCTGGCCCCTATCCGCACCGTGTGGGCCAGTGTGCTGGACGTTTTCCTCGCCCCTCTCTGTGCCAGCCTGGGACGCTGCTGCGGAGCCATTTATCTGAACGTGACCAAGCAGCGGGCGTAGGAGGGCGAGAAGCACACGCGGGACACTAGGAGAGCATGCTGCTGCAAAGCATTCTGGGGTTAGCCCTGCAACTGGAAGAACTACGACTCCCACAATGCTCTGCACTACATGCAATAAAACATGGTTTTGGAAAATGGTTATTTTTTTTCATCTCTTTAATGCTGGGGACGGGGAAATAAAGAAGCGAAATGATCCTGTCACTGCTGGGGAAGCGTGACTGCGCCCCCTGTGCTGAAGCAGGGATTTCCTTATTACCTGCGCCTGTTGGTGACCCTTGGGGACTGGATTTGACTATCCCTAAACAGAATAACTCACCCACAACGCCCTGTGCATGTTACCCCATGTTACCCCACCCTGAGCGGTGACAGTGTGCGTAGCGCCAGTTACTACAAACCTGCACATTTGTGCATTATTTTATTCACGCGGCGCCAGCGCCGAGCACAGCGATATTACACCAGACATACAAATTTATTTATATAGCGCCAAAAGTGTACTCGGTGTCTCACAAAGAATACAGTGCAGGGAATTATAATAATACAATAAGCGCAGCAAAATCAGACAATAGGAAAGGAAATCCCTGCCCCGAAGAGCTTACACTCTAAGGCCTCGGCCCTGTTTAGCGCTTGCTTGCTGAAGCGTGCTGACGCGCGCTCCCGCTCAGCACTGAGCCCCTACAGCCGCAATTAGAGCGGCTTTAGTAGGGGCTCACCTGCGCAAGTCTTAGGGGAATTTAAAATTCCCCCGCTTGCCGGCGCGACAGGCCGGTCACGTGAGCGGTTCGCCCAATGAGGGCGAACCAGCTCCGTGACGTCACTGGCCCGCCCCCGGCCAGTGACGCGCCCGCCCCCGGCCAGCCCCCTGACGGCCCGCTGACAGCGCGTGCGGTAAGCAACCGCAAGGCCAGGGAAAGCACCGCACCCGCTTTCCCCGCGCCCTCAGCGCGCAGCAGGGAGCTGGCTGAGAGCCTAGAGGTAGATGGGGAACTTACAGAGACAGCGGGTGGTGTGGGAAAGTGCTGTAGATGGCAGTGCTTGGTCACAGTGGGGTGGTAGGAGTGAAGGTGGGTGTGGGACTTAGCTGTGAGTGCAGGCTGTTTGCATGCTTTATTTGAGGGGCGCTTTTAAGGTTGGTGAGGGTGAAATCAGAAGGTTAGCACCATTTACAGGGGAAGAGATGGTTCTGTTTCAAATCTGGACGAAATAGAATAGCAACACTGGGGAGTCGTCCTGGTCAAAGAGCTTACAATCTATGTGGAAGCAATGCTCTCCGATGGGAACATAAGCACTCTCTTACCACTCCACAGAGAAGACTCTCTTACCTCACATGAAGCCATCTCTTACCACTCCACATAGAGAAGCACTCTTACCACTCCACATAGAGAAAGCACTCTCTTTACCACTCCACAGAGAAGCACTCTCTTACACTCCACACAGAGAAGCACTCTCTTACCACTCACATCAGATAAGCACTCTCTTACCACTCCACACAGAGAAGCACTCTCTTACACACTCTCCACACAGAGAAGCACTCTCCTTACCACTCCACATAGATAAGCATCTCTTACCACTCCCACAGAGAAGCACTCTCTTACCACTCCACACAGAGAAGCATCTCTTACCACTCCACATAGATAAGCACTCTCTTACCACTCCACACAGAGAAGCATCTCTTACCACTCCACAAGATAAGCACTCTCTTACCACTCCACACAGAGTAAGCACTCTCTACCACTCCAATAGAAGCATCTCTTACCACTCCACATAGAGAAGCACTCTCTTACCACTCCACACAGAGAGAAGCACTCTCTTACCACTCCACACAGAGAAGCACTCTCTACCACTCACACAAGGACACTCTCTTACCACTCCACAGAGAAGTCACTCTCTTACCACTCCACAACATCTAACTATTAACTTTATGGGAAAGTCACAGCAAATAAAGTTAAAAGAAAATACATACGGATTTGTTGTGCTTTCAAAGAGGGACAAGTTCAGCTAGCTCGGCCTCATTCATCCTACACGTGACCTGGTTCCAGATTGGATAATGAACTGCACAGACCTGTGACACGGGAAATTGCATGTGGCTTGTATGTGAATGCAGGGGTGGGGCCGCGCTGACGGCGGACCACGTAGGTGGTAATATATGTAAGGGACAAAAGTCAGCAGGTATAATTCTGGGATAATCCCTTTAGTAATTACAAGGATCTGGGGAACGCAGGAACTCAGAATGAAGTCCGTGACTTGAAGGAGGAGACGTTTATTGTTCTTTCAAAGCAATCACTGAACTAAATAAATTCACGCTGCTCTGATTAACGAAAGAGAAAATCGCAGCGTAATAACGGTAAAAAACAGTGAAAAAGAATACAATGTCTGTGCTACAACATTTCTTGTTGTATAAGGGGCACCAAATACGAGGCTTTTCAGCACCTGGGTAGTTGCGATTCCTCGTCCTCCTGGCGTGACGCCGATGTGCACTGTCGCGATCTCCTGCCTCTGCGAGAGTCCAGTGGCAGCGTTTTTTGATTTCTTAATACCTCTGGGACTTGTTGCGTTCACATTGGTATTGTACCATTTTATTTAATGGGGTGCAGTGTTAGAAAATCCCCTCTTCATTGTATGTGAATGTGCCAGGAGTTAGAGCGCCCGGTAACGCTGCCGTGGAGCTAAGCGGCCGCGCAAGCTAACGCTGCCCGCGAGCTAACGTGCCCGCCACTAACGTGCCCGCGACCTACGTGCCGCGGAGCTAAGCTGCCGCGGAGCTAAATGCTGCCGCGAGTAATGCCATGAGATATTCCATAACTAGAAGCCAATGCGATGCAGCGATGTTGCATGAGGAGCAAAGAATTCAAACAACTTGAAGGAGGGGAGAGGATAGAGAGTGGGGAGAGAGAGGGGAAGGGAGAGAGGGGGAGCAGGTGAGAGAGGAGAGAGGAAGGAGGAGAGAGAGAGAGAAGGGAGAGGGTGAGGCCACAATTTCATGTGGGAGGCTCAGAGTAAATAAAGCAGAGAGATACCAGTCACAGCTAAACTGCAGATTAAAGCCCAGGGACGGATAGTGCCACGTGTGTGCACTGACACTCCGGCTCCGGCCCCTAAACCGGGCTCTCCTGTCCCCTAAACTCCGGGCTCCTCCCCTAAACGCGGGCTCCTGGCCCCTAAAACTCCGGCCCTGCCCCTAAACTCCGGGCTCCTGCCCTAAACTCGGGCTCCTACCCCCTAAGCTCCGGCTCCTACCCCTAAAACTCCGGGCCTACCCTAACTCCGGGCTCCTGCACAGGCCCCCTACCCCTAAACTCCGGGTCCTACCCCTAAACTTCGGGCTCCTCCCCCTAAACTCGGCTCCTGCACAGGCCCCTCCCAACCTAAACTCCGGGCTCCTACCCCTAAAATCCGGGCTCCTGCCCAAACTCCGGCTCCTGCCCTAACTCGGGCTCCTGCCCCTAAACTCCGGGCTCCTGCCACTAAACTCCGGCTCCTCCCTAAACTCCGGGGCCTACCCACTCCCTCAGCACAGGCCCCTAACCCTAAATAGGCTCCACCCTAAACTCACGGGTCCTACCCCTAAAACTCGCCCCCCCACATGCACCCAGGGGGACAATAGTCATATATACCTCCCACAAGCTTCTCCTGCAGGTGATAAACACACACACACACACACAGTCAGAAACACACACACACACACACACACACTCTTATCCCCGTGTACCTTACATTTCCACGTACCTCCTTATGGATTGCAAGCTCCTCGGGACAGTTCTCCTTACTGTAAGTGCATGTAATGTTTGATATGTTATTGTTTTCGTCCTGCAGCCGTATTGCTCTGCGCCCGGAATAAGCGGGCGCGTTATAAATAAATGATATAATGAAGGCAGAACAGATGGATAGGAGAGAGAGGATAGAGAGAGAGATGGATAGAGAGAGAGATGATCGATAGACGTACGGATAATTGATAGATAGATCTGAAGGGGGAAAGAGTGGGAAGAGATCAAGAGAGAGATGAAATGTAATATACTCTATACTCATATATAAGCGCTCAGTACACTGCTGTGCAGAAGGCTCCCTCTGTGGGACGGGGGGGGAGGACACGGGGGGAGGGAGGTTCCTCTGTATATTACCAGCCCCTGCTCTGCCATATACAGGGACATGGACAGGACCTGGGACAGTGTGGGGGACAGGACAGACCTGGGACAGGGCGAGGGACAGTGTCAGATCTGGGACAAAGCAAGGGACAGTGTCAGATCTGGGACAGAGCGAGGGAAAGGGACAGCCCCTGGTAGACATGAAACAGACCTGGGACAGGGCGAGGGACGTGACAAGGCGAGGGATAGTGACAGGCGGAGGACAGGGACAGGGAGTAGGGGACAGTGACAGGGCGAGGGGACAGTGACAGGTGCGAAAAGGACAGGGGCGGAGACCGACACATTAACAGGACATGGCCCAAAAGACTGACGGAGCAGAAGAGAAGAGGAAACGGGGGCCTCTTACCGGACCCCCTGACCAAAGAGATAGACCTGGTACAGAGGGACCCCAAGAACATAACCAGGAGGTGGTGGCAGTAAGCGGGGGGGGGGGGTGCAAGGTAGCAGGGGGGGGGCGCAGGTAAGCAGGGGGGGGGTGCAGGTAAGCAGGGGTGGGGTGGGGGTGCAGAAGCAGGGGGGCCAGGTGCAGTAAGCAGGGGGTGTGCGGTGCAGGAGGGGGTGGCGAGGTAAGGAGGGGGGTGCAGGTCAAGCAGGGGGGGTGCAGTAAGCGGGGGTGCAGGTAAGAAGGGGGGGCAGGACAGGGAGGGTGCACGGGTAGCGGGGGGTGAGTAGCAGGGGGGGGTGCAGGTAGCAGGGGGGGGGGACAGGTAAGCAGGGGGGGAGAAGTGCAGGTAAAAGCAGGTGGGGGTGCAGGAGAAGGGGGGGTGCAGGGGTAACCAGGGGGTGTGCAGTAAGGGGGGGTGCAGGTAAGCAGGGGGGCAGGTAACAGGGGGGTGGTGCAGTAACAGGGGGGTGAGGTAGCAGGGGGGTGCAGGTAAGGAGGGGGGGTGCAGGAAGGGGGTGGTGCAGGGTAAAAGGGGGGGTGGCAGGTCAAGGCAGGGGGTGCAGGTAAGCAGGGGGGGGGTGCAGGTAAGCAGGGGGGTTGCAGGTAAGGAGGGGGGGGGTGTCGGTTTTTTCGGTAAGCAGGGGGACGGGGTGTTGTACAGCGCTGCGGATTATGTTAGGCGCATGTAAAGCAATAGCTGTTTCCACAGAGAATCCTCCAAACACTTGCAAAGCCCGGCAAGCCGAGAGAGGTTAAGTGTCTCGAGCGGAGGCTTAAATTCCAGCATTAAAACTCAGACTATTTAAACCCCCTGAGCCTGTAACCCCCCCTAGTCTGTTTACCCCCCGTGTCTGCGTTAACCCATGTTTGTACCCGTATCAGTACCCGTGGTCTCAGTTGCCCCGTTTTGTTTTTACACCGTGTCTCAGTTGCCCCGTTTCTGTTACCCCGTGTGTCTCAGTTGCCCCGCTTTCTGTTACCCTGTGTGTTCAGTTGTCCCGTTTCTGTTACCCCGTGTGTCTCACTTACACTCTTGTATCTCAATTGCCCCGTGTCCCAGTTACCCGTCCTGTGTGTCAATTGCCCGGCTCAGTTGCTGTGCGTATTGCCCTGTGTGTCCTAGCCCCTCTGTGTCTGTTACCCCGTGTCTCATTCCCCCTCTGTATCTTCATGTGCCCCCGTGTCTCATTGCCCCCCCCCACCCTCCTGTGCCTCAGTTGCCCCTGTCTAAAACTCGCTGGTTCTTACGCTCAAACTGGAAAGAGGTTAAAACCCCCGGAAACACAAATGGTCCCATCCCAATACCATAGGACGTATGGTCACCTAGCTACACCAGGCCTCAGATTACCCCCCTTGTCCTCAATTACTCATATTGGCAGTCGGGAGATGCTGGATTTCAACACAGAGGTGGCTCGCAATGAGCGGGAAATGTATAAATCAGTATAACTAAAGTGCTTAGAAGTACTGTACAAATACATTAATAAACAGCCTATATACAGTGGAACACTGACCACTGTGCCCCAGCACTGCACATACAGAACAAACAACACATGTCATTCATTCACACACACAGGTAACAATCTAATGTGAGCAGAAGGACACAAAGAGACGATGCAAAAACCGGGTCCATCCTAGAACGCCGCGCACTTACTCACCGAACAAACAGAGGGGAGTGGGGAACAACGCGCGCGCACACACACTAATCTATTACAGTGACGCGCAACGGGACATGCAGAGCGCGGCCACTACTCACCGACAACACGAGGAGTGGGGAAACACGCGCGCGCGCCACGCAAACCCCACACGCACTAAACTTATACAGTTGCAGCAGCAAAACCGTGTCATCCAAGAGCGCTGTCACTTACTCACCGACAACACGAAGGAGTGGGAAAAGCCGCGAACGCAAGAGGCGCACAAACACACACACAACTATTTTAAAAGTGAGCGAAACCGTGGCATCCACGAGCGGCGTTCACTTACTCAAGACCGGAAGACGGGACGGGGGCCCAGAGCCGGCTCCTCACGCGCTTCCGACCTCGCCATTCAGGACCCCACGGGCCCGCCCAGCCCTCCGGCGTGTCCTTCGCATAGGACGCACAATGGAGCGAGGACCCCGCGGCCACCCCCCCGCCCTCCGCGCCCCGGCTGCCAGTCTTGCCCCCCGCCGCGCCCCAGCCCCAAGACCGGCCAGCCCCGACATCCCACCAGGAAAAACATAACACCGTTCAGTAGGGGGCACCAGGTGGAAGCCACGTCATTGGGTCGAACAGAAGGAGGTCCACCCCCCCCAACAACAGGGGACGATAACTAAGATACAGTGCAGCGCAAACCGTGTCATCCAGAGCGCGTAACTTAGACTCACCGACAACAACGAGGAGTGGGGAACACCGGGCGCGCACGACCAAGCACGCAACCACCTAACTATACAGTGCAGCGAAAACCGTGTCAAAAAACAATCCAGAGCCGCGTAAATACGAAAAAACACGAAAACACGATGATGTGGGACCATACGAATGGCAGAGCACGCAGCACCACGCAACTCTACAGTTGCGCGCCAAAACCGTGTCATCCAGAGCGCCGCACTTACTCACCGACAACACGGAGGATAGGAGTGGGGAACACGACGCACGCACGGCACGCAGCACACACTAACTATACAGTGCAGCGGCAAAACACACACACACTAACTATACAGTGCAGCGCAAACACACACAAACACCACTATTCCACAGTGCAGCGCAATACACCACACACTAAATTACAGTGCCAGCGCCAAACCGGTGGTCTCCAGAAGCGCGCACTTAATCACCGACAACACTAGAGGTGGGAGGTGGGGACACGAGCACACGCACGAACGCAACCCCACTACTAACTATAAAGGCAGCGCAAACCGGGTCATCCAGAGGGCGGAGTTCACTTATCACCGACAACAGGAGGAGGAGTGGGGAACACGCGCGCTACGCGAACAAAATACACTAAGAGTACAGTGCAGCGAAACACACACAACAACACAAAAACAACTACTACAGTGGCAGCGCAAACACACACCACACTAACTATACAGTGCCAGCGCAAACAAAAACAGAACACCATAATACTCCATGTGCAGCGCAAACACACACACACATCCTATTTACCGATTGCAGTCGCAAAGACACACACATATACTATACAGTGCAGCGCAACACACATCACACACACACATTAACTAACAGAGGCAGCGCAAACACAAACAACACACTAACTTAAAGTGCAGCGAAAAAAAACACCACACAATATACAGTGCAGCGCAAACACACAAACACGTAAACCTATAAGGTGGAAGCAGACACCCACTACTAAGAAAAAAGAACAACAGACAAATAAAAGGAACCATGAGCGGAAAGTGTCTCCACACCGAGCTGTATAACGTACTCTGCCAATTAAAAACAAAAAATCAAAATAAACAAATAAAAAAAAACAAAACGCCAACTATCGACGGACCATCGCCAAGCCCGCCGTGTCGCGAACATACGACGCTTCCAAAAACCACTGACAGTAAAAAACAAAAAAACTAGATACCCCTAATGGGCAAGTAGGAAAAGAAAAAATCATTTCAATAATTTTTTTAAAAAAAAATCAATACTAAAAATTCCTAAATGAAATAACAACAAAACAATAATAAAAATAATCAAATATTCACACCCACTAAAAAAATAACAACAAAAAAGACCAAATCTGATTCGAAAAGACAAGAAAGACAGGGAAGACAAGCAGCACACAAAAAATCAAAATTTAAAAACCCTCAACATAGATAACCAAAGAGAAAGTTGTCGTACAAGCCTGAAAAATAACAAACAATATATCCCACCCTTCCAACCACGAAAGCAACTGATAGTATCTCTGCCCATACAGCGCCTCTCTGTTCCCACTGATACTCTCTGTTCCCACTGATAGTATCTCTGCCCATACAGCGCCTCTCTGTTCCCACTGATAGTATCTCTGCCCATACAGCGCCTCTCTGTTCCCACTGATAGTATCTCTGCCCATACAGCGCCTGTCTGTTCCCACTGATAGTATCTCTGCCCATACAGCGCCTGTCTGTTCCCACTGATAGTATCTCTGCCCATACAATGCCCCTCTGTTCCCACTGATAGTATCTGCCCATACAATGCCCCTATGGCCCCACTGATAGTATCTGCCCATACAGTGCCCCTATGGCCCCACTGATAGTATCTGCCCATACAGTGCCCCTATGGCCCCACTCTTGGCATTTCTGCCCATACAGTGATGCCATCGACAGAACTTCAGGTCATGAGCACGTAGAAGAGACCTCCCACCCCCGTGCCCCTTTTACCTTGTCCACCTCTAAGCCCTGACGATCGCTTTGCCAGCCTTTGGCTGTGCCGGTCCCCTTTGGTGTACTGTCCATTGGGTTTCTCTTGTCCCCGGCAGCTGGGGGCATCCTGCAGGTAAAGACACAGCTTGTGTATTTGGGGATATGGACAAATTCACTGTACTGTAAGTGCATCCCACTGGTGATCTCCTGTTCCCTGGGTGTAAACCTCTTCTCACTGTACCCCCACTTCTCACCCGCACCCCCTCTTCTCACCCGCACCCCCTCTTCTCACCCGCACCCCCTCTTCTCACCCGCACCCCCTCTTCATAACCGCACCCCTCTTCTCACCCGCACCCTCTTCTCACCCGCACACCTCTTCATAACTGCACCCCTCTTCTCACTGCACCCCCTCTTCATACCCGCACCCCAACTTCTCACCCGCACCCCCTCTTCGGGGGGGCCCTGGGGGTGTGTGTGCGACTGCTGGGGGGCCCCGGGGGGTGTGCGACTGGTGGGGGGGGCGGGGGTGTGCGACCACTGGGGGCAGGTGGCTAAGGGCATAATCAGGAATTAATACCGAGTGCGATGCCGGAATACACAAGTTGAATATGCAGTTATTGCCCTATGATTATTGACATCAGGTAAGAACCACACGCCCCACTTCCCCTAATCGCCCCACTCACCCTAATCGCCCCACTCACCCTAATCGCCCCACTTGCCCTAATCGCCCTACTCACCCCACTTGCCCCACACGCCCTACTTGCCCCACTCGCCCTACTCATTCTCCAAAGATGCCCTGGATGCCTTAGACCTGGTTTTCCTCCATATTAATATGCTCCTGTGCTTATGCCAAGCTGCGCTGAATGGCGCCTTTCTCTGGGGTAGCCGCAGCACAGAAACAGATTCTTGCATTTCATTACACGCAGTTGAGGGAAATAAAGCGCAGCTTTAGGTACGCCGAAAGAACGGTAAAGTGATCCACAGAACCCGAGACTGGGCCGACAGTTTCTGTTAGTGAGGTAACACAGTAGATCAAAGTCTAATTGGGCGAGATACTCCTCCGATATTAATACTTGTAGGAAGTAAACCTAAAACCAATGACCTCCCTATAAGGGAAAGCACATTGATTACCAGTGTTGGAGTCAGGAATCCCAGTTTTCCCTGGATGAATGCGGCTGTTTATATATGGGGTTTGTGCGTAGGGTCCTGTTCAGGACCTCACAGCTGGGGCCCCGCAGTGTATACACATCATATGGAACACGCGTGTTCCTTGTGTGCTTCAGTTTTCAGACCCGGAGCACGGGGAGTGGTTTGGCTACCTAAGTCGGGAAGGGAACGTGTCCCTTAGCATCAAAGGCGGCCCCTTTAAAGGTGAGTATGGGGTTTATCCCACCTGTCTCCTCACAGCCCTCCTTCCTGCGTCCCATCGAAGAACCGGCTTTATAAGAACATCATGCCCGTCATACCCCTACAGCCTGTCATACCCCTACAGCCCGTCATACCCCTGCAGCCCGGTATAAAAACACCAGAGGACCAAAATCTGTGAGATGTTGGTAAAAAAAAGTATTTGCTAGAGTATATAAGGAGATTCACGGAAAATCAGTGAGAGTTGATAGACCTAGAACTCCCCTTAGAGCCTAGAACATCTCTTTCCTATGGGAGTGTCTAGACCATAACCCTCATAAGAAACGAGCTTTCTCTCCCTCTCTCTCCTGCAGGATGCTTCCACGTTCCCCGCTGCCTGTATCTGTGTGAGGAAATCCTTTCCAGGCTTCTGGAGGAGGATCAGGCCGTTACAGGCCCCAAATCCATCAGCCTAAATCCTTGTAGAGGCCTGCTGGGCAGTGCTCACCGGGGCGTGTAGGACTGTGAATACTCTCAACACTTCACATCCAGCAATTAACAAGTTAACCAATCAAATGAAGTTCTACTAACACTAATATTACTCCTGCACTGTATGTAAAATAATATCAAATGAATACAGAGATAAAAGTATCATATTCACTGGTAAACCAACTCCTGTGTAACCACAGACCTGTCAAAGAAAATTGTCATTTATTTTTGTGGGGGGATTTCAAAATAAGCCTTGGCTTTTATTTTTCCTTCTTCCTGTGTTATATGTAAAGGGATGAGGGGGTGGGAGAGGAATGGGGGAGAGGGATGAGAGGGGGGGGGGTTGGTTCGGTCCACGATTGGGGGACAGTGGTCACATCAGTGTCGTATAGCCTTCAATGGCGTTTCGCTGGCACTTCTTTGTGTGTTATATGTCAAGGGAAGGGTGAGAGGGATTGGTGGGGGGGAGGGATGAGAGGGTGAGGGGAGACTAGAGAGATGAGTGGGGGGGGGGGGGGGGCAGAGGGATGGACTGGGGGGTACTATTACTGATTTGGGGGCAGTGTCACATCAGCGTCTCAGACTGCAATGGAGACTTTCCCATTACGTGGCCATTTTGTAATACCGAGTTTGGCCGGTTGGACTGCAGCACTTTCCAAGTTACAGATTTAACGTACTGGCAGCGCAGGGGTTAAACGTGCAGACACCACGTGTTATTATTGGGTGAAAATGCCATAAACCTGAAGCAATCCCACAAATACCCAAAGCTCTGCGGTGAGCTCACATTAGGCTGGGGCCATGGTGCTTTCGCCGTGCGGAGGTGTGCGTGGCCGTGACGTCACCCCCTTGAAGCGAGTGCGTCTTTCGCCCATGGTACGCGCATCCGTGGGCGTGATGTCACTGAGCCGGTTCACCCTCATTGGGTGAACCGCTCACGTGACCGGCCTGTCGCGCCAAGAAATCAGTTTGAACTGATTTGCCCGCTGCCGTATGGACGCGATCACTGCCTTAAGGCAATCTGATCGCGTGCGTACGTACGTTCGCCTCCGCACGGTCTATGGCCCATACAGACTTCAGCCGTGCGGAGGCTGAGGGAAAGCGGGTGCTTTCCCTGGCCTTAGACCGCGCGCCGTCCGGGGGGGGGGGGGGGCGTTCTGTGAAGTCACGGAGCTGGTTCGCCCTCATTGGGTGAACTGCTCACGTGACCGACCCTGCGCTCCGGCGAGCTCAGAAACTTAACATTTGTTAAGATACACGCTTCCACAAGCGTGCGCGAGCCCCTGCTAAAGCCGCTCTCATTGCGGCTGCAGGGGCTCACTGCCGAGCAGCAGCGCGCCTCAGCACGGCGCTGACCATGTCCGAGGCCTTAGAAGCCATGCAGTCCTCCCCCTGCCACTCCTAGCAGGAGAGAAGGCCGCCATATTACAAGTGGCAGTTATTGCCTATAGTCAAGGCCGCAGCCGGTGATTGGTTCAGAACCTTGTCAATTCAGGTAATGAACCCGCCCATAAATGGCATGTGATTGGCAGTAGAGTCAGTCAGTCAAAGGTAGTTGCTCTCTTACATACATAGAAGTGTGATTGGTTCCAGTGGTTGTCAGTCAGGCAAACATGCCGATTGGTTAATGAGCGCGCGCTGGGAAAGGACCGCCCAACACATCTCCAATTCTGGATTGGCTCCATCAACTCGTTGCTCTCTTCTGATTGGTTGCCTCGATCTCGCGAGGCTGAGCTGCTGGATCGCACTGCTGGTGCGCGGAGAAAAACGTGCGTGGGATACGCTGACTCCAGTGACACCGGCACCATGAACATCCGGAACGCGCGGGTAACCGGGGGGCTTCCCATAATGCACTGGGGTGGTATAGGTGGGCAGCACTTTCCCACAATGCACTGGGGTGGTATAGGGGGGCAGCACTTTCCCGCAATGCACTGGGGGGGTATAGGGGAGCAGCATTTCCCATCATGCATTGGGGTGGAAAAGGGGGGACAGCACTTCCCATAACGCTCCTGGGGTGGTATTGGGGGGGGCAGCACTTCCCATAATGCACTGGGGTGGTATAGGGGGACCCAAAATATCTGAAGGTACAGTATACGTGCACCCACACAGGAACAATACCTGCAGTGCTGAAACTCAACGGGGAAATCCCATAGAAATGAAGAGGAAAGTGCAACCCTCCAAAATAGTGGTATTTATTCATCCCACGTCTCGGCCCAACGCAGCCGCCCTTTCTCAAGGTTTGAGGGTGCTGCGTTGGGCCGAAACGGATGAATAAATACCACTTTCCCGCGCTCTTTACGCTTTCTGTGCTTATAGGGGGAGACAGCATTTCCCATAATGCACTGGAGTGATATAAGGGGGGGCTGATGTTAAATTATATTTGAGTGCTGCAGTTTCTCACATGCAGATGCAGCGGAATCAGTTGGCATGAATTATCTGACCACAAGAGCTCACAGTCTGAGAACTGCTGCATTTGATATTGGTTCGCGTCACTGCCTGCTCCCTCCTCCTGCCCACTTGTTGCAGCACGTCTATACATGTCTGTTATCACTCTGCTTACAATGGAAACTCAGGGAATCGCTCCCCTCCAGTTATCGTTAATGTCTGAAGCGTCCTCGTATTTACATTGTATCAGCAGGGTTTTATTTCATCCCGTGAGGAACTAAGAGCTGATTTATTAGCAGGCGTGTTCAGAACGTGCAACATGCCGAAGGTGTGATCATCTTTCTCACAAGCTCCATCCCAATGACTGACCATGTATTAGAAGCGTTAATACAAGAGCCAGTGTAGGATGCATCACAATTATTTGCTTATTGGGTATGATCTGTGTTTCTGGTCTGACCTGTTCTCCTCCTCTCTCTCTGCAGCCAGAGGACCTCATGAATATGCAACACTGCAACCTGCTGTGTCTGCCTGAGAATTACCAGATGAAGTATTACTTTTACCATGGACTATCCTGGCCACAGGTGTGTGTGTGTGTGTGTGTGTGTGTGTGTGTGTGTGTGTGTGTCAGGCTTATTTGTGGTGAGCAGTGTAGCAGAGTGGAATACACACTCCTCCTATTTGTGGGATGTATTGTAGTGTTTTTTTAGATTATTATTTCTTAACCCCTTAGCTGTCAGGGGCAGGAAAACGCATTGCTTTGCAGAGCGGCACTGTCCTCTCTTGCACCATGTATGTATATGTTTATTTGTATAGCATCATCCATGTTCACAGCTCTTCACAGCAGTAATACACGGGATAAAAGAATTGGAGACGTTATCGGAATACATCATGTAAACATTTGGATATAAGCTCCTACCCAGAAGAGCTTACAATCTAAGTATAGGGTTAAAATAATTGTTCTACTAATGTAAAGTTCTGGGTGCCTGGCCTGGCTGACAGTCGGTGTAATATTAATACTTGTTTGGGTTTTCTGTCCTAGTGTTACAGTTGTCCCTTGTTTAATCATCTGGCTTTAAATGAACCCTTTCCTAACTATTTTTATTTTCTGATCTCTTAGCTGTCGTACATCGCAGAGGACGAAAATGGCAAAATTGTTGGCTATGTTCTGGCTAAAATGTAAGGTGTTAGATCATGTCTCTTATTTGTGTTTTACTGCTTGTAGATGTATTTAATTCTGTCCGTGTGCTAGAAATGGTTGGTTTGTGAATTCTCACACCTTCCGCGGTCCTTTCAAGCTGCATTTACAGAGTCATTTGAACCTTCTGCTAATTATTATTATCGTTTATTTGTAAAGCGTCAACATAGTCCGCAGTGAGGTACAAAGGGGGTACAGAAGGATCTAAATTCCATAAACGGTTACATACAAATAAGGGCAAACAGAGAGGTAATGAGGCTCTGATCCTGAGAGCTTACACTACTGGGAATGAGGGGTAGTGTTGAAACAAAAAGATAAAATGTCAGCCCCCCCCCCAAAATAAATATTTGTTTTACAAAACCTCTAAGGCCGAGTTCAGGGTGCCAGAGACAGGAGGTGGAGGGCGCGCGTCCGCGTGTGCGCGCGGCAGTCTGCTGGGCGATGTGTGCACATCATCCCCAGCAGACCATTTCAAGCTTTCAGGAGGCGGGGCTACAGACCTGAGGTTAGGGATGGGTGTTGCACTGTTGAAATCATTTTCAAGAATGATTTCATTGGCTGCCGAAGTACCAGTGACGCTGCTGCAGCTTCAAAAAACAACTACGCTGACAACCGATATTGATTTTAAATATTTTGTTTCTGACGTCCGCTCGCACGTAAGCACGCCACCCCTCCGAAGCCGGACCCCCTTAACGAGGCCTAAGTCTTATTGCTAACAGAACTGTGTGACTGATCCCAGGCAGTATGTGCTTAATGCCCCAAACTGCCCCTCATTGTGTCAGGGGACATGGGGGGTATAGCTGTCACTCGCTGTGAGAGCTTCCAAAGTCACGTCCCATAATGCCTTGCTGTGGTGGATGCAAAGCATTGTGGGGAGCAACTTTTGGAAGCACGTGCTGTTAGTGACAGCTATACCCCCCACGCTTGGGTGCATTTTGGGCCTTTACGAAGTGCACAGTCCCCACACGGGCTCAGGAACCCTCTATGCTGCCTGGGATCTAACATTACATATGTATGTACTGTATATATTTATATGGCGCCCACAGCTGTACTTGGCGCTTTACAAAAGAATACAGTGCAAGGAATTATAATACAATAAGTGGAGCAAGATCAGACAATAGGAAAGGAAATCCCTGCCCCGGAGAGCTTACAATCTAAGTGCTATGTTTGTTGAGTTACAGAGAGCAGGTGAGGGAATAAGTTATTTATTTATTTATAAAATATTTTACCAGGAAGTCATACATTGAGAGTTACCTCTTGTTTTCAAGTATGTCCTGGGCACAGAGTAAGACAAATAATACATGGTTACAAATACAGTTACATAATGAACAGGGTATACATTATTTACAAGACATTGCGTGCACAGTTAGAGATAATATATATTATGGGCGAGTGAAACAGTTACAGACCAAATTAAAATGTGAGACAGCCTTAGATTTGAAAGAACTTAGACTGGTGGTGGATGTAAGAGTCTCTGGTAGGTTGTTCCAGTTTTGGGGTGCACGGTAAGAGGAGCGGCCAGATACTTGGTTGAGCAGTAGATTGCAGTGCTTGGTTACAATGGTCAGTGGGTGTGGGACTGGAGCCATGAGTCCAGGCAAATGAAATGCTTCCTTTAAGAGGGGAGCCCCTTGGAGACACCTCACGACCCCCCTGTTGAGAATCCCTGCTCTTGGGGGGAAGGGATTGTAGGAGGCTGTATAGAGGTTATTTATTGCAGTGTTCATTAGGCAGGGGAAGGTGGCTGTAAATGCAGCTTGAGCCGTACAGCTCCTCCAGCTGTATACTGTTGGTTATCTGTATGTATATGTTACCTTTCTACTTGTATTGCTCCGTGATGCACTGAAGACCCCTGTGTCAGGATCTCCCCCCTCAAAGTGCCTGTCCTCTTTGTGTCTGTGCAGGGAGGAGGATCCCGATGACGTCCCACACGGTCATATCACCTCTCTGGTATGGAAAGGCACTTACAGCTTGTACTGTACCTGATGCACAAGTAACTGCCATACCCGGCTTAGGTTGCTGACCTGTGCACTGCAGGGGTTAGTGGTCTCATTACAGAGGATATCACAGAGTTTTGGTATATTAGTAGTATATATCACTGCCAGAGACGCCGGTGACACATTGCGGGCTAAGGAGTTCAGGAGCGGGGGTCGCTGTATTGACCTCACTACTTCCAGCTTTGGGGACCCTCTGGCTCCCGAGATAGTTGCCGGTGAACTTACTGGATTCAAATTTCCTTCCAGAGGAAACAATATGGCTGCCATATCTCTGGCCAATAGGAAGCTGCTACATCATCGGTTGTGGCTTCCTATTGGATGCTCATTTAAATCCCCTTTAAAAACCATAGAGTTCTACTGGTAACTTCACCAGTGAGTATTAAGGGAGCCAGGGGGTCCCTGGTGCTAAAAAAAAAATAGTGCTGTTCAGCGCCGGTTCCAACCCTGTAAGAATACAACAACAAACTGGTTACTTGGGGAAGGTTGCTGCCCTAATTATCATATATACGGTAGATGCGCCACACAAAATGGCCACACATGGCACAAGGCCACACATGGCACAAGGCACACATAGCGCCACACATGGCATTATAGGAGCTTTTATTAATCCCCCCCATATGGCCAGTTAGGTGTTAGCACAGTGCTGCCATGTAACGGTATAGAAAGGACATCATGGTGACCAGGCTTCCTGTGCTCGCAGGCCGTGAAACGCTCCCACCGGCGGCTGGGGCTGGCACAGAAGCTGATGGACCAGGCGTCCCGCGCCATGATTGAGAACTTCAATGCCAAATATGTCTCCCTGCACGTGCGCAAGAGGTTTGTACGCAGCGGGGGCGTCGCGCGTCCTGTACGGAAGCCGTCGTTTCCATGGGTCGCAATGGGTGGTCTCCCGACTCTGAGCATAACATACACAGCTTCTCGTTCCAAGGTTTGCAGACCCCTCGTACAGCACCCGGCGGTCACACATTTCTGGGTTTGCAAGTTGGGATGGGTGTCCATGCTCGCGTGTCGCCGGGGCATAGCGTGGCCATGCTCTCGTCTCGCCGGGGCATAGCGTGGCCATGCGCACCTAATTTCGAGCGTCCCTTAATGCTGATTACCGTTTAGCCGTTGTCCGACCCAAGCTGTGCTAATTACACAATGCGGTTATTGGGGATGGTACTTCTTCCTGCGTCCTCCTATCTCTCGCCACATACTCGGGACTGTAATATGACGAGCGTTCTTTATGTCCAATTAATATTTGTATTCCTTTTTTTTTTTTGTCTTTTTATTCAAGCAACCGAGCCGCTCTGCATTTATATTCCAACACCTTGAACTTCCAGTAAGTACAGAACCTGTTCTCTGCGTGCGCCATGGGGGAAGAGGGGGGCGGGGGGGGTGAGAGAAATGTCTCCTATGGGGGGTTTGAGGAGGGCGCCTCCGTGCTTATCAGTAGGGATTTGTACTGCAATCTCCAGTCCCTGCCTGCCGAGTGCTCAGATATGCGATGCGTTCATTGCACCCCCTGCCTTTTTGGTGGTATGTATGTCTTTATACAGCACCATCCAGGTACATAGCGCTTCACAGCGGTAATACACAGAAGGAATACGTGCTAAAGACATGAAAGGGAGTCCCTGCCCGAAGAGCTTACACTCTAATGCCTAATTTCCATTCTTTAGCCAGCTCATATTAGCACAAGTGTTATTTATGGACAGCAGATGGGATGCTGGGTAAAGTGCTTACAATCAAACCTTTCAATTCTGGTCCTATAGATATTTGGGGCGGGATCTTGGCCGTCCTCGTCTCTCCTTGTTCTTCACACACCCATATTTGCCTCGTCCTCTTGTTAAACAGACGTCTCTATAACCCGGGGGTCGCCAGGGGCCACCAACGGGTTTCCAGGATATCCCTGCTTCAGCACAGGTGGCTGAAGACTGAGCCACCTGGGATATCTGGAAAGCCTGACCTGTTGGTGGCCCCTGCGCACTGCAGTTGCCCAGCCTTGCTATAAACTCGCCCAGCCTCTGTATTAACTTCTTCAGTGTAGAGGAGCCTTAAGAGGGCAATGAGTTGCTGGGCCCCTCCGGCAGGGAAATGGTTAAGCTGCATGTTCCCTTTCTCTCCGGCACAGAATCAGTGAGATTGAGCCCAAATACTACGCCGACGGAGAGGACGCTTACGCCATGAAACGGGACCTGACCCAGATGGCTGATGAGGTTTGTGCACAGCAGCGCAGAAAGGGTTAACCGTTATAAAGCAGGGATGTGACATCACTCACCAGGGGGGCTCCATTCTACAACGCAGGGGTGGGCAACTTCGGTCCTCGGGGGCCACCAACAGGCCGAGTTTTAAGGCTATCCCTGCTTCAGCACAGGTGGCTCAGTAGGTGCCCGTGCACAGGACGCGCTCATCCCACGGATAATGCTGCATATATATCAATGTATGTTCCTGCAGGCAAAGTAATGACTTGCACACGTGACATGTGTCACGCTATATCTGTTACTTCCCTGTGTGACGCGTCAGCGCGATTGAGTTTGCTGTATATTTTGCAGCAACTTAGGAAGCACGTGGAGGTGAAGGATAAGGTCCGCCCGCAGCCGCTGAGCTCCATCGAGAACAAGTCTGATCACCGATCGGTGCATGTGGGGGACTGCTGCCGGGACGAGAAGTGCGGGGGGTCCGGAGGGAACGCCGGGAAACCTGAGGGGACGGAGGACAGTGGGGACAGCAAGGACGTGAGCGAGGTCAGCGAGGCTACTGAGAGCACCGACGTGAAGGACAGCTCCGAGGCTTCAGATTCGGCCTCGTAAGCGCGGCTCCCCGAAAACCGGACCCCCCCACGTTTTACCCAGCCCCCCCACGTTTTACCCAGCCCCTGCATCAAGGAACAACCCTGTCTGCCGCTTGGGCCCTCACCACTGTGTCTGGGTGATAGCTGTCATTGATCAAAGTCCTAAAAAGTAGTGACAACCCCCCCATGTCCAGGAAAGCCTTTTCTGTTAACCCCTTCTGTGCTAGAGGGGCATGCATCACCTTACAATGCATTGCAGGGCCCTTTGGCCCTGCTCTGCAGATCTAATTAACATACGGTCCTTGCATTTAATGCAGGAAAGTACCCCTTTGATAAGAAATAACTCTTCTTTTATGAGGAAATGGAAAAGAACGGCAGGATAAGTGATATTCCCCTCGTGCCGCCACGCTACAATCATTGATTGCCAAGCTGTTGGTTATAAGACACTCTGGAGGTTCAGTTACTATTATTTAGGCCGGGGTGGGGTAGTTATAGAATGCCTGCTGTGCCTCTTACCTTGGAGGTATTGTATCAGACGTGGCCAGGTCTGTAGCATTAGAAGACACCCGAAAAACAGGTAAATCCACAGCAGAATCTGCCAGTCGCCTCTGGCAGCAGAGGGGTTAAGATAGTGTTTTTGGAGTTGCCTGTCCTGTTCCTGCCTGTCCGACACCAGCACTGCTGGTACAAGGATATTTAGCCGAACTGAACTTTCTTTACTTGCCAAATATGTAAGCGTGACTGGGTACGGATTAATGCTGCATTAACCTCTCTGCTGACAGACTAGTGCATTAGTGGCCAACTCCAGTCCTCAAGGGCCACCAACAGGTCAGGGTTTCTGGATCTCTGCTTCAGCACAGCTGGCTCAGTCTTCAACTGCACCACCTGTGCTGAAGCAGGAATATCCTGAAAACTTGACCTTTTTTGAGGTGTGGAGTTGACTATTCTTAGAGTAGCGCATAACAATGTGATGTTATGGGCCTCTCCGGCTTTCAGTAACTACCTGCAAACAGTCCTTACAATACGATCCACGACCTGGAGAGGTGGCTGCATCCACCACACTGCAGCACAGTTACAACGGCCACAGGGTGGCGCTGAACACTTCTTTAAAATGCAACAATAAACCAGAATCCGAAGGAAAAGTTTTCCTAAAGAATGTGTTTTTTAAATGACATAATATCACAAGTCTGGGTCTTTTGGTGATTTGTGGAAACGCTCTATGTAAGAATTATGGAACGAGAATATACATACGTTTGCTCCTTGCCCTCTGGTCTTTTCGAGACTTCTGGGGTGCTAAATATGAGCCCCAGCAAATGTGGGGGTGCTCTGACCTTAAACAGATCACAAGGTGAAACCACAATCCATGCAAAGAGTGACAATAGCACAGAGTGGGTCTGAACAGTAATATTTTATAAACTTGTATAGAAAAACATCTTGAAAATGCAGTCCTAACATGAAAGCAAATCAATAGTATGGAAATGTGAAAAGGCGTGTTAATATATTATGGAATAAACATCTTTACATATGTTTGAGGCATGAAGCTGTAAGTATGGCAAGCTGGAGCATCAGAACCGTTCCTGTTTGCAGTTGCCTTTTGTGTGAGAGTTGAAAAGCATCTGTCTTCTGCATTGTCCTGTGAGGGAGGAGAGATGGGTACAGTAGTAATACACATGACCTAGGAATAAGTACTTCTCGCACACAAGTATGAAAAGGAGTCCCTGCCCCGAAGAGCTTACAATCAAACTGGTAATTAGGGAGAACTTACAGAGACAGTAGGAGGGTGGGTAAGTGCGTTTGAGATGTGTAGTATCAGCCAGCAGAAGTACCCATATGCTTCGTAAAAGAGGTGTTTTAAGAAAGGTGGAGAGAGGGTACTAGTCTGATATAGAGAAGGGTATCACTAAAAGGTGTAGGGCAGTGAGTGAGGGGTTTAAGGCGGGAGAGGGCTTAAGATACAAAAGGGGCAGAGAAGACATCCTTGAGCAGAATGTCAAAGTCGGGTAGGTGTATAGTGAGAAATTAGGGTTGATATGTAAGGAGGCACAGAGGAGGGTATAATGAGAAATGTATGGTTGAGATGTAAGATGGGGCAGAGGAGTATTGGCCTAAATTGAGAAGGGAATTTTGTAAGTAATACAGGATTTAATAGGAAGCCATGAGAGGGATTTCAGCAAGAGAGACACTGAGACAGATTTAGGAGAGAGTAAAGCGGTTCAAGCAGCAGCATTTAAGATAGATTGTAGGGGAGACAGATGAGGCAGAAAGAGCGTACAGTAGAAGGTTGCAATAGTTGAGATGGGAGACAATGAGGGTTGAAAAGTAAATTTGTGTTTCATGAGCTTAGAGGTGCTATTTGAACCCCAAAGATGTGATAAGGTCACCTAGAGAGAGTGTGTAAATAGATAGGTCCCAGGACAATCCCTGGGCTATACCGAGCGATCGACAGGAAAATGAGGTGTTATCAAATGAGACACTGAAAGTACGATAGGAGAGGTAAGAGGAGATCCAGGATAGAGCGTTGTTATGGATACCAAGAGCATGGAGAATGTGAAGAAGAGGGTGGTCCACCGTATCAAAGACTGCAGAGGTCAAGTAATATAAGCAGGGTATAGTTACCTTGATCTTTGGCAGTGTCATTTGCAAACTCACAAACACAGGTTCGTAGATAATGAGTAGTTTATTGCCTGTACAGCATTGAGTATGATCATACACATTCAAAAGTCAATGAGAATGCTGGGGGAGGGCCCAAGCAGGTCTTATATATCATTTGGGTTTCTTTATCTACCATAAATTGCTAGGCAGAATATAAATAGCTACTCTATTCTAAAGCCCATCATCTGAGAAGTCACTAAACCAATTAGAAATTGGGTTAAAACAGCTCAGTAGAAATAACAAAATATAATAAAATACAAAATGTACATGTTATCCAATTATTTTGTATAATTGGATTGTAGAGTGTCTGGGAGAGAATAGGAGGTACGAAAATGGAGCAAGTGAGAGAATACATGACATACAAGGAGTTTAGAGGCAACAGGTGACGGGGAGACAGTGATAATTATAGAGATGGGGTCTAGCTTACTGTTTTTGAGTAAGGCTATAACTGTTGCATGTTGGAAGGGGTGGGAAAGGAACCAGAGTGGAGGGAGGAGTTGAAAATGTGTGAGTGGGGATTAGAGTAGGAGCAAGAGGTTTGAATAGATGAGAGGGAATGGGGTCAAGAGGGCAGGGGGGAGAGATCAGTAATGACAGGTCCTCTGTAACAGGAAAGATTCAAGAAATGCAGGTGTAGGATGGGAGGGGAATACAGATGGGATGTCTTGATAGATGGAATCCACCTTTGTCTTGAAATAGAAAATTCTTAGATGAAATGGCGGAAGATAATGTAGTGCCATACAGTATGTTATATCCCCGGGATCAGGGATCCCTTATTAATCTCTGGGCTCCTAGGTGTGCGTAGCAGAGTGGCGGGTGGGGAGGTGTGTTTGAAGGTTAGCAAGGCTTCCTACTCCCACATGCCCCAGGACACATGGGTTGGACATGCAGAGGGATGGCTGGGCTCTCTCCAGGCCCCTAAGGGGGGGACGGGACGTGGAACAGAGTGGATATGGTCCAGGCTTGGTATATCCCTGGTAGAGGTCCATCCTATGAGCCCGCAGAAGTATGCTTCAGCCTCAACAGATGAACCTGCATGAGTGCTGCTCTGTGGGTCTGGTCCATTTTATTTGGAGAGCGCGTCCCTATATTCAGACAGAAAGCCAGTGCCGGCCATTAAATCCCCTCCCCGGGGATCAGCACTCCAACCTCAACACGTGCTGCACATACTGAACCCTGAGACAGCCCAGCTATGCATCCCACGCCTCGTTCTGGTCCCTGCTCCCGATTGGCTGTGCGGTGCCCCACGTGATGCTTGTGTGCGGAAGCGGCCTGCGTGTCAGTGCAGTGATGGCGGAAGCGGAGCAGCTGCACCGCGGGTCTCAGGAGCAGCAGCGGCCGCCGCGGCCTCGGAACATCTCCCGCGAGGAAGCGCTGCGGCTGCAGGGATATAAACACGCGTGTCACGTGCTGCTGTATGGACCCAGCCCCGCCAAGCTGTTCGGCCGCATCCCCATCAAACACGTGCTGCTGGTGAGTGGGGTGGGAGAGGAGAGGAGAGGGGGGCCCCTGTTACACAGCGGGAAATGGTGTTTAGTTATCCTTTAACTGCAAGGGGAGCCAGTAAAGAAGTGCAGCTCAAAGGGTTAACTATGACTTCGCATAAATAATGATTACCGTTGCATAGCACCTGCCCATGTATTCTATGTCCTTTCTGTGTGTAACTCCGCCTGATTTGTGTGGTGCTTTGTGCACAGATACTGTATACAATACATGAACATATTTGCCCATACAGAGATGGACAAAAAGGGATGTGTGTGTGGAGAGCACACAAATAGATTGCACCACAGACCTGAGTTGTATTAAATCATGGTCCTTGAGTACGCGGAACATACAACATATACAAGTTTATTGGGACATAATAGACTAAATCACTACATAAATAACTTTAAAACCATGAAGCTCCTAGTGCCTCTTTAGTTCTAGTAACTAGCTCAAAAGCTGTGTGTCGAATGAAGGAAATATATACGAAGATGGAATAACTTTAACTTGTTCAGTTTCACCCTTCCCAAAGTAAACTCCTCTTAGATAATTCCTTGGGTAAGGTATTAATATACCTATGATTGAACCCTAACTAAATAAGAGGAGATAAATCTAAGGTTAATGCTTAGTATGGAGATGTACTAAGTAATGCTTAGTATGCAGGATCCTGCATATCTATAATCAACAATACATAGAGATGTTGAGCAGGTATCTCCATACTAAGCATTAACCTTAGATTTATCTCCTCTTATTTAGTTAGGGTTCAATCATAGGTATATTAATACCTTACCCAAGGAATTATCTAGAGGAGTTACTTTGGGAAGGGGTGAAACTGAACAAGTTAGTTATTCCATCTTCGTATATATTTCCTTCATTCGACACACAGCTTTGAGCTTGTTACTAGCACTAAAGAGCACTAGGAGCTTCATGGTTTTTTTAAAGATTTATTTAGTGATTTAGTCTTTATGTCCCAATAAAACTTGTATATGTTGTATGTCCGCGTACTCAAGGACCATGATTTAATATAAATCAGGTCTGTGGTGCGCCCTAGTGGGGACTATTTGTGCTCTCCACACACACATCCCTTTTTGTCTATGTACCTATCCGGGCAGCACGCGACCTCATTCATTATAATTTAGGGGGTTGAGCGAGGCACCACAATTCCCATACAGAGATGGCGTGAGAAGTGCTAGAATAAATAAACGCAGCCAGGCAGAGATGTGTGAATGGTATATTACTAGGGCAGTGGTATTGTAGATTGGAAGATGGTAGCGTCTGTTCTGTCTGTAAGGGTTATATATCTTATATGTGTGATACTGGCTAAAATCCCTATTGTGCTGGTCAGTGGATGTTATTACTCTAAAATAACGGTAGTGTTGCAGAATAAGATGGTTGGTTGTTATTGTGTATACATATATGGTTTATTCCTCCTTTCCCCCCCCCTTCTCCCATCGCCCCTCTTCCCTGCCAAGATGATGATGCGTTGTACGGGCGGTGGGCTTCCGGGGATTTGTGGAACCAAAAGACTCCACCATGGAGGAGCCTCAATCGGGAGCTGCAGGAGGAGCGGGGCTCGACGCTCAGCTCGGTGTGGTGACGCAGGAGGACTTCAGGAGAGCAAAAGTCCGAGACTACCCGCAGAAAGCTGTCACAAACACTTTTAAGCAAGCAGTGAACCTAGATGACATTGAGAGGATTGAGGCAGAGGCCATGAACGCAAAGGATCATGGGTTAGAGGTGAGATAAAGGAGTTACCATACTGTGAAAGACACTCAGCCACCTAACACCTTCTTTACCAGTACTAGCCTGTTTTTAAATGGGATGTAGTCTATCCATAGAGATATCTCTGGAGAAGAACCCAGAATATCAGAAGATATAAACCAGTCCTTATAGTTATGCACCTTTTAACATGGGGGGAGGGGTTAATTAATGGGTTGTTGCTTCACTGGTGCCAAAAAAATGATCTGTAACGCGCTGAGCTGTGCCGACAGCAGGGGTGTTCGTCCGCTGGCTAATGACACTTCTATCCAGTGGGGGTCTCTGTGTTCACAGTGAGGTTTGAGTCCGCGTGCCCCTCACAATTGCGTGACGGAGTCGGAGGGCTCCCAGCCTTCGGCCAACAACTTCATTGGAAACTCCAAGAGCCAGCTCCTGTATGCTGCGCAGGCACCTACGTCTGCGGGAGGATCAGATCCAGACGCCATGTGGGCCAGTCAGAATCTGCGAGTAATGACACTGCGCAGAGAGCAGACATGTACATAGACTGCGTGTCTGAGGACAAATTGTGTGGCGTGGGTACCTTTTTAAAGGAGACTGGCCTGTTTACCAAGTTGGGCTATGCTACAAGGCAAGTAGGTGTAATGTCTTCCAGCACTGTTGAAAAGTAACACTTAGTAAAATGACTCGGTGGTCTGACTCAAAAACATACATGCAGCCTCTATGGTACAGTCTCCTCTCCTCTTCTCAACACACAACCAAAAGTCCCCTAATACACACACACACACACCTGCACACCGCTCCACTCAACACACAAACCACAGTCTCCCCTAAACAACACACACACACACACACACACAACACAAAAAACACCAAAAACAACACACACACACACACACACACACACACACACAGCCACTAAGTAGCTTTTCAAATCATGGCACACATTTCACTAGTTTGTAGACACTTGGGTATCCCCCTCCCCACTCCTTCTTTTCAGTTAAAAAGCACATGGCTTTTCTTTTTGTGCTGCAGCGTCTGTGCAGCCAGAGCTCCGATCTCAGTGGAAATGCAGAAGGAATGAAGTTTGAGCAGGGAACCATGTGTTCCGCTGCAGAGATCCGCTGCTGCTTTATGTTAGAGAATCAAGTCCTAAATGAATAGTAAAGCTTTGATATAAAACCGCCTGAGTGGGTCTTTATCATGTGATATCCTTATCATTTAAAGCAATCCAATATAAAAGGAATATCAATTTTCATAACTATTTTGCTGCATTGGGGCCTGCAACATATTCCTAACACTGCACCGGCTATTTGCTTGTATGTAGTCCTTTGTGATGGCCCCTGTGTAACTCTTGCAGTGCATCATAGTGTTCTTTGTGTACATCAAAATAAACATTTATTATGTTATACAATTTCTTCTTATCCAGCTGTCTAATTTGCAGTGTTTATTCATCTTTCTTGCACAAACTATGATTTCCATATCGACAAACAGACTATGGACAACAGAGTGTTATACAAAGGGGGGAGCAGAGCCCCATAACACTAATTACCCCCACGCTAAGGTGCAGTTTGGGGCCTTACTAATTGTGCAGGCCCCACACGGGCTCAGGAACCCCCTATACTGCCTGGAATCCAACATTACATTTTTGGGGGGCGAACCCCTCACGTGTACCCCGTGTTGGGAATCGCTGCCTTAGAGTGGGAAAAAAAAGTAATTTAGTTTTAAGTTAGAAATTATATTGGAAAATGATAAGCTGCTTCTACAAAGATAAGACATTAAATCAGTCTGAAGGCAGGCAGGTGTAGAAATGTTTTATGTGATTTAGAAACTTGGTATGCTTTAATATCTGCGAAGTTGAATATTATATGGTTAAGAGTTTGGAATGAAAGGTTAGTTAAATAGATAGTAAGTAGTAAAAGACAATATAATTGAGATGGGTCATAAAAGATAAAGAACATTAGGATTAACTGTAGTTACTTAGTGACAGAACAAAGAGGTTCTTCTAAACAAAAGTCAACATTGCTATTGAAGAAACCGTGTTCTAATTATTTTTTACTAAGAACATTTTGGGCTGACCGTGAGAGAACCAGGTGATTGCTATGTTTAGACTGGCTAAGGAAATGTATAAAGATTACATTTGGATTGATAGAATTCAGAATCATTTACCGCCAGCAAGCTAAGAACAAGCAAGCGAACGATTCTCCACTCTATAACTAAGTTCTATACGCCTGAATGATGTCACTGCCTGAATGATGTCACTGCCTGAATGATGTCACTGCCTGAATGATGTCACTGACTGAAATGACGCTGTGAAAGATGTTTTCTATTGTCTGTGAATAAATTGAGAAAAGAACCAGACCTGGGACTATTTGATATATATTGAAAGGTGGGACATTTATTTGCACCCATCTAATGAGCAAATCTTCAGTGGGAAGTGACAGCTATACTCCCCACGCTAAGGTGAAGTTTGGGACCTTACTAAGTGCACCCTCCCCACACGGGCTCAGGAACCCCAATACTGCCTAGGATCCGCCATTACATTTGGGGGGGAAGGCGAACCCCTTAGTGATGCCCAGCGGACCCCTGTTGGGGTTCACTGCCTAAAGAAAATGAATCCTAAATGAGTGGCAATTTTTTTTTTTTTTTTTAAACTTTGCATTTAAAACCAACTGTAAAAAGTAGATGTTACAAACAGATCGTGTCCTTATACGGCAGTTGTTTTGGGGGTACATAAAAGGAAAAAAAAGGGGATAAGGTGAAAACAAAATGAGGGGGTTAGGGCATGGGGGTAGGTGGGACGGGTACATGACATTTCACAGCAAAACAGAAGGGTTATCACAATATATTGTCCGATATCACTCTAAGGCATCTTTATTACATTCAGAGGGTACCTTCTTATACTAAAATGAAATAATCATCCAGAACACAGTCCTGAAGATTGCGCTTGATACTGGCAGCGCAGGTGGTGTCCATATTTAACTAGGCTGGGATCTAAGACCAGCTCCCAATGGGTACCGCGTGAGCCGCATAGTCTCAGAGCGCAAGCGACAGTGGGTCCAGCCCGGGGGTCTGCAATGTTGGACACCCTGGGATCCCACACATTTCTGAATGTGTGCATTGTGTCACTTGGATATGTCTTCTCTTCTCGTTCCCTTTTGCCGGATCCCCATAGTTATTTTGTTCAGATCAGGGACTGGGCCTTTCCGGGAAGCGGCTATGGCGCATCTGGATGCCGCAATTATATGGGAACTAAGTTTATGTTCGTGGAAAGGCAGAGTTTGGATTGGGTTTCCAAGCAGGGCTGTCCATGGATCGAGTCTTACCTCCACCCCCAGCTCTCTATTAATTAGCGTTGAGATTACCAACCAGCACTCTTCTATCCGTGGGCATTCCCACCAGATGTGGAACATAGTGACTGTCCACAGCCCCCAAAACAGTCAGGTGATGTGTTCATGTATATGTTGCTTAATTTGTCTGGTGTGAGGTACCACCTGTACAGGACCTTATATGCATTTTCTTTAATATTGGTATTTATAGACACGGAGGACACCAACCTTCGACACGTCCTCCCATACAGAAGGGTCCTCGGGGTTACCCAAGTCCTCTGTCCAACGTTTGGTATATTGAAGTCATTTTCTGAACAGGGTGGGAGGATAGCTTGATACAGTATGGAGATCAGACCCTTGCATGGTGCAAGGTCTCCTGGTATACAGTTATGTCTGGGTTTATTTAGGGTCAGGTGCCTCATTTGGGCGTAGCTAAACAATTCTGACTGAGGTACCTGGAGTGACTTGTGTGGGGCCTTTGACTTTATTCCCTGATTAGAAGATCCTTGAGTCTGAGAATTGCGTTTTTCCACCACTGATATTTTTGAGGCTCACACTCGGGTCTAAATAGAGGGTTGTTAAACAAAGGTGTCATAGGGGGGGGGGAGCCCAGTGTGGTAAACCCATGTTTTAATCCAAATCTGTCCTACAGCGGTACTGAATATTTAATGGCGGGAAGGATATTATTGTCTATTACTGAACGGCCTGAGGCTCCATTCTGGGGATGACCAATCTGTGAGTTCTGAAGGGAAGTGTCCTCAATCTGGACCCACATTATCGATTTAAGGTCCACGTGCCAGAGCGCTAGTTGTGCCATCGGCGCTGCCAGATAATAGGAATCCTCCCTCCAGCTTGGGTCTAATTAGGATATTGAAGTTTATATGGTTTTTTTTCTTTGTTACTCCAGATAAAACTATTCACACCTCTGTTTGGAGTTCGGCGGTGTCTTTGACTTTGTGGGGAATTGGGAGGATTCTATATAGATACAGAATTCGGGGCAAAAAGGGTCATCTTTACAGCCGTTATCCTTCCAAACCATGAGGCTGAAGATTTCGACCATGCCTCGAGATCTTTTTCAAGCTTCGTGTACATAATATGGAAAATTGGCTTTGTACAAAGTGTCCTGTTTTAGTTATTTTTACTCCTAAATAGAACAGATTATCCTTTCTCCAAATAAAAATAAAGGGACAGATATTTAAGTAGGTCGTGTGGTAGATTCATATTTCGGATTTACTATTATTTATCTTTAGGCCCGATATTTTTTCAAATTTGCTGACAATGATTGTCATGATAATGTCATGAGATATTGGGTATTTTTAATCCCTCTGGGGCTTAAGGGGTTAATGAGCTACAGTTTTAGTTTCAAAGTATTCTGTAGAAGGGGGGGGGCTCCTGCCGGTGCCTTGAGAAAGGGGGGGCTCCTGCCGGTGCCTTGAGAAAGGGGGGGCTCCTGCCGGGGCCTTGGGAAAGGCAGTTGGCTACAGGATTTTGTAGGCAGTTAGCTTCAGAGTTTTATGGAGACCAGACTGAGGATAAGGCATTGCCTCTTATCAATGACCTCTTTGGGAAGAACCTATGTCCTTTGGTAATGTACTGTATAGGATTTTCTGTTTTATTCCTTTTATTTTAAGAAACTGTTCTGCCTCATATTGCAACTGTATGCTTTTTTTGTATCTCCTTTCTGTAATCTAAGCACTGTATATATATATATATTAAAACATTTAATAAGTAATGCTTTGGGCGCTGAACGAACTAATGCGCGCTCTGGAGAGAATAACTTACGAATTCGGGCACATGTTACTACAACTGATTTTGTGTTAGAGTGCATCGTTTTTCCTATAATAAACAGGGATCTGAGGCCCTGGCGGATATTTTAGTCTAAGATCTGTTATCATATCTGCATAACCTCAGGTGGTGGCAGTGGATGGTTATGATGTGCAATTGAGTAGGGGTTAATACTAACTCGCTGGTTCCTTGAGGAGAAAGGGGGGTTGGCTAGAGTAGCTGTGTGTATTAACCCTGGTTGCATGTCTAAGTCACGTGCTCGTGTGTGCTGTTTGTGGCGGTGGTATATTGGGACGGCTTGAGGAGAGATACAACTCATTTGAGGGACCCTTGAGGGGTTGAAGAGTGGGGCAGCTTGCGGGTTGTGTATTGATCCTTGATCCTGTAAGAGGGGATATTGTTCATTTGACGGACCCTTGCGGGGGTGAAGAGTGGGTGCGCTTGCGAGCGTCGGTATTAACCCTTGTCCCGTATGCAGGTCGTGTGCTAGCAGGGGGTCGTACGTGACAATGATGAATAAATTAGTCTGAGAGATCATGGGTTTACTCGTGGTCAGGAGGATATCGTTTGCAAAAAGGCTTAATTTGTATTCCTGGTCACCCACTCTTATACCAGATATATTTGGATTAATTCTGATTCCTATATCAAGGGAATAAATGGCCATGACAAACAAAAGGGGCGAGAGTGGGCAACCCTGTCTGGTACCGTTTTTGATTTGGGCTGTCCCTGAGGTGTAACCTGCATTACGGATCAGTGCCTCCGGAGTACTATACAGGAGTTTCACCCACCTAATAAAGTTTCCTCTGAGCCCGAAAGCACCCAATACAGTACTAGGAATAGATATGACCAATCGACTCGGTCAACAGCTTTTCTATATCTAGCGATAATAGGATAGGCTGTATTTTTTGTGTGTGTGCTATGTGGACCAGATCGGTTGCTCTGTGGATATTGTCGGGTGCCTGTCTAGTGGGGATGAACCCCACCTGGTCTGGATGTGTCAGTTTTGGAAGTAGAGTATTGAGGCTATTAGCTAAAATGTTGGCAAGTATTTTGATATCCGAATGGATTAATGAAATTATTCTATAGCTGTGGCAGTCACCGTGTCCTTCCCTTCCTTATGTATCGGGGTAATCATCGCTTGTAGCAGTTCAGTTGGAATATTTCTGCTCTCTATGAAGCTATTGAATATCTTTGTTAAGTGGGGGACTAGTTCATCCGCAAATTCCTTATAACATAGCCCGGAAAACCCGTCTGGGCCGGGAGCTTTAGCTGGCTTTAGGGATTTCAGGACTCGTCTTCTGTTATGGGACCAAATAGCTCAGCTCAGCCTGAGTAATTATCGGGACGCTGCAGTCTTGTGAAAACTGTCGTCTCTCAATCCTGGTCTTTTTATTTTTGGGAGTTTTGCATCCCTCATAGAGATCGGTATAGAATCTGTGGAATTCAGACACAATTTTCTCTGGGTCATACGATAGTTCTCCTGATAAAAGTTTAATAGAACATGTTGGCTCCTTGGTTTGTCTCCCGGCTCCTCGGTTTGTCTCCCGGCTCCTCGGTTTGTTTTGTCTCCACCCGGCTCCTCCGGTTTGTCTCCGGCCTCCTCGGTTTGGTCTCCCGGCTCCTCGTTTTTTCTCCGCGGCTCCTCGGTTTGTCTCCCGTCTTCCTCTCGGTTTGTCCCGGTTCCTCGGTTTGCTCCGCGTGTCATCCGGCTCCTCGGTTTGTCTCCCGGATCCTCGGTTTGTCTCCTCCTCGCTCCTCGGTTGCTCCTCGGCCGTCTCCTCGTTTGTTGATCGTCCCCGCTCCATCTGGTTTGTCTCCCCTGGCTCCTCGCGTTTTGCCTCCCAGTGCATGGTATCGGCTTTATTCCCCTTTTGGTAGTAAAATTGTCCTGTCTGCCTGAGCGCTACTTCACATCAGATTGGGGTACTGAATGGGGGTCGAAGTTTTAGTTTGAACGAGGGCTATCAGCCCAGCATATTTGGCAATATACCCCCCCCCCCCCCTCCCCTTTAACATATATATAGAATACTCCCATGTCTCGTGGTCAGCAGGGCGTCTCTGGCCCAGATTGACATCTCTTAATGTTACTGTCCGTTGTTTCCCAGATCGCACATACTGTATGATCTGTGTATGCCGTGGTATCTGTGCGATTTACTACTGGCAATAAACTATGAATCCTGGCAAGATCTGAACATATAACTACATGTTGGGGGACATCATCCTCTCACCCCCGGGGTTCGGGGTTAAACCCACGGGGGCGCTGAAGCTGTCTTATATCTAGGTCTTAACATGGCAACTAACGGGAACGGCCAAAGGGGCAAACACACATACCGCGGGCTATAATTGTGTGTCCATCGGCACTAGTCAGCGCACTGTGCTGCAGCCACAGCCTCTCAACCCCCCACATTATAACGAACAACATTACATGTGAAAGCTATGCGGCACAAGTAGTCTTTTCTGCCCATTATAGGCCGAGGAACGATACTGCCACAATCGGAGGTGTCTGCGCGTCTGCGCCGTCTGCGCCGTACGTCGGGCCTTCCTCCCCCTCGCGGTCTCTTATCCTGTGCAGGAACCTTGACATATAAGCTGGGCCCGAATATCAAGCTGCGAGTCCAGCCACGGCCCTCCGAATATACGGAGAAAAAGGGAACCGTAAAACTCACTTTCATCACCGCAGGTTCCCGATTTCAACGCGTCTCTCTGTCGGCGGGCCGTCCGCACACGCGCATTTCCTGGTCTAACTGCGTACGTCACTGATTATTCACTGGGGGGGTCTCACTGCCCTGGTCTGAGGGGTCGGTCTCGTCTTCTGAACTGTTTGCAAGTCTCTGCAAGGGAGGGTGCGTCGCAGCCGGGTTTCGTGGCGGGCGCGGCGGCTAGGCCCATGCATTAAGACAGGACGCAGTCCTGGCCGACCTCCTGCCGGCCTTTCCCTGATATTATCAGCCTGAATGGGAAGCCCCATTTGTATTTCTATACGGGGTTCAAATAACCTTTCAGTGATCGGCTTCATTCCCGTCTCTTAAGTGATATGGGGACAGTCCGGATACGTCTGGAGACCTCACCCCTCAAAACTCCTCACAGCGAGTTTCTCCTTTCCAGCCGGCGCATGTACTCTTCGTTGTCCTGAAGTACATGTCGGCTCGCCGCCGCCGCCCGCCTCTCGTAATTCCGTTTCCTGACACGATGCAATTGGGCCCGCCCTCACCCTTCACTCCGGCCCACCTTTTTTCTGGCACCTTTCCCCTGTATCTCGTTGCTTTGCTTCTTGGTCTTTGCTTTTGCAGCTCCGCGATTAGCCGCTTGGCTTCGCGGAGGCCGTTTCCGAGCACCGAACCTTTCTTCCGTTTTATCCTCTGCTCCTTGTCCCGATCAGTCCTGTGTCCCGGACCCGAGTCCCCAGCATTGTCTCTAGGGCCAACTTGTATTATAATTCCGTTTGGAATAAAGATTTCCTGTTCTTATCGCTGTGATGTTTAACAACACATACCGGCCCCACGACCCTGCCGGCTGGGCGGCGGCTCTGAAGTCTGTGTGTGATACCACGCGCGCGCCCAGCGTTTCCGTCTGGCTCGCCATCTTGGACTCTTTCCGGCGCCTCTTGTTGGTAACTTCGGGTTTTTTATTCGCCGTTCGCCTTCTCTTATGGCATTTTATGGGGCAGTGGTGGACAAATCAACAAAAATTACTCGGCCACGCAAAAAAATCTACTCGCCACCTCCCAAACGTGTGCTGCTTGGCCAATATTTACCTCGCCCGGGGGTAAACATCCACTCGCCCGGGGCGAGCAAATGTATAGGTTTTGTCGCAACACTGTTTTATGTACTACGGGCCATCTATTTAAATAATTTAGCCCTGCTGACCAAAATGTGATCTCTTAATTATGTTATTTCATTCGTCCGCGATCGGAGCTGCTCTAGTCGCCTCCCTCCTATTGGGCGCGACTGGTTGTCCCTGTCCTTGCGTCTTCGGCATGTCTGGCACCTCCTTCACTTGAGTGGCATTGTAATTTGATTTTATGCGGCAGTGAGAGGTAACGGCCTGTAACCACGCCATCCCACTTCCTCCCTCCCCCCATACTTCATTCACACAGCCCTCACACAATGACGAGCCCCCTGATAATTCCCATCACAAGTGCGAGCATCCCCCTAAAATTCCCATACAATGCGACCCAAAATACCATTCCCATCACAATGCGAGCCCCCCATCACATCCCATCACAATGTGCGCCTGTAGTGCCGCAGCCCCCATACATTACCATCACAATGAGACCCTGTATTGCCGCAGCCCCTCCCCATTACATTCCATACAATGCGAGCCCCCATACTCCCATCACAATGTGAGCCTGTTGTGTGCCGCAGCCCCCCCATACATTCCCATCACAATGCGACCCTGTATGTGCCGCAGCCCCCTCCCCATACATTCCCATCACAATGCGAGCCCCCCCATACATTCCCATCACAATGCGAGCCCCCCCCATACATTCCCATCACAATGCGACCCTGTACGTACAGAACCAGCCTGAGCGCGCAGTGCTGGAAACAACCCAACACGCAGCAGGGACCTGTTGAGCAGTGTTACATCGTAGATACCCAGACAGGACCTGACCGCAGGGTTACGGACAGCAGGTTATGCAACAGATAGGAGACAAACATCTGGCGGAGCAGCAGTGTAACCAGACAATGGAAGCGCACCGGGAGCCCCGAGGGGCGGGAGGTGCACAGATACACACCCGCGGTCACTGTGCAAACACATGGGACACACTGTACGGATACCGCCCAGAGATCAGGACAAGGTGGCAGCGCCGACACGGCACCTAATGACACCCTGATCGCCAAGCTTTGCAATCGCTGCAGCATCATATCCTAAGGGTCAGTTCTACAGAAGGGGGTCAGTTCTACAGAAGGGGGTCAGTTCTACAGAAGGGGGTCAGTTCTACAGAAGGGGGTCAGTTCTACAGAAGGGGGTCAGTTCTACAGAAGGGGGTCAGTTCTACAGAAGGGGGTCAGTTCTACAGAAGGGGGTCAAGCTCCAGCACGCCTCAGCTCACATAAATGGGCGTGCTGAAGCCTCCGTGGCCCCAGGGAGGGGGGCACGTTACACTACACAATACTTGTGACTCATACCTTGCTAATCGCACACTTATCAGAGAAAGTACATTACACCGGCCCCCGGCACTGTGCGGCCGGCCCTATCCCACCCGGTATGGAGGAGACCAACTCACTTGATGCCGTCATTGAAGAAATGGGGTTTATCGGCCTGAACGATCACCACATCGAAGAAGTCCCTCCAGTCCTTCCCCACCATGTACTTCATGCCCTTGTCCCTGCGGGGAGAGAGTAAGGGAGTCTGAGCTACAGCAGACATAGCTTGTAACGACTATATCTAAGCACCACCAGTGTATATAGCACTGTACCCACAAAGTAACACCCGACCTGAACAGGTTACCACCCAGGCGGCTGCTTTTGAGGCATAGGGTTATCCCCTGGGACTCCAATAATTACAAGTCACCAGTCCCCTCCTAAAGTAACCCCCTTATCTTGGTCCAGACCCAACATACTGCTCCCCCAAGCCGTGTGTGAAGCTGTGACTTCTCTCTGGGGGCAGAGGCCATTGAAAGGGAACTCTGATTAACCCCCGAGCAGCTGGCACAGTGAAGGTCCAGGCCTCGGACACTGCTCGGGATGGGTAGTTGCACTGATCTCTGCTCAGGTCTTAGGATTTCCAAGTATCCTTCAAACTTACACAAAACTGAAGGGGCTGTTGGTGATGAGGAAGAGCTTCTTCCCTTGGCTGACCAGGCGGTGCAGGACAGCATACGTCTCGTCCCCACGCAGGATGTATTTCTCTTTAAAAAGAAACACAGGTTTGTGACACTGGGCCGCATGCACGAGGGTCCATCAGCGGTCTCCACTTTCACAGCCCCCATAACAATCCCCCCCCCTGCTTCTGTGCATCAGAGTATCCCAGTAACAGGTGTGGCTCTCGGGATGAACCAGACTCGTTTCGGATAGATGCATTTTTCCTGCCTGATACCTGGAACTTTGCAATACCAACACGAGCGATCTCTGTATTCCTATTCATGGTGCTGGCCAGACCACGTTTACACCGGTCAGTGCAGGACAGCTGGTCTTTCAATGTGGGAAACAGAATATGGGCTTAAAGAAACCTGCCCCCCTGTGCTCAGGAAGTTGGGCATTTACACAATTATTATTTGGGCAAAGCTGTGACCAATGGTGAGGACCACTTTACATTTTACTAGCGGTAAAGGCGTTCCATTGATACATGGCGATATCATCCTTCATCCGAGGAGAAGGAGCGGCTCAGTGAGTAACGACATCGACTGGCACCGAGTTTGGAGCAGGGGAACCTGGTTCAATTCCCGGTGTCGGCTCCTTTTGACCTTTGGCAAGTCACTTTATCTCCCTGTGCCTCAGGCACCAAAACAGATTGTAAGCTCCACGGTGAGGGACTAAAGCGCAACGTAAAACTAGCAGCGCTATACAAGAACATGCAATTATTATTATTATTCTTCATGCAGGCGTGCGGATTAACCATAAAAGCTACGTTAATAAGATTTTTCATTTCCAGCCCAGCAATGTTTAATGCACTGCTTCTGTAGGAGGCAGAGTCCCTGAGAAATGGTGGTTTAGTTACCCTGCAGTGATAACAGCAATAAGCTCCTCTCAGCGGGCAGGTCATTAAACCCAGGACACGTCTCTCAGCATTCCTGGGAAGAAACATTATCTGTGGGGACCATCCCAGCTGACGACAAGTCTAGCCCCAGGGCCGACCCCTATACAGCACCGACCCCTGTACAGCACCAACCCTGCAGATCTAGCAGTCATGTTCAGGAGCCTCTGAAAGGGGGTATTGTTCAGAGGATTCGAAAACAAATCCTTCTGCACGAGTTTCCCCATCCCCCAAAGCAGCAGCAGCGTCAGGCGTCACAGGCACTGCAGGAGATGCTGGCAGCAGATTAATCTGAAGCGGAGCCAGCACAAAGCATGCACTGCCCGCTCTGCCAGACAAATCTGCCACGTCCACGGGTTTCATAAAGTACTCACTAAAATGTCCAACAAGTCGTCATATTTCCTAGGGAAAAAAACAACACAACTCACCAAGATCTTGCATGATCCATTTGTACATAAAACCCTTTACATGCACGTCCCGGATGGCATCCTGTATGGGGGGGGGGGGGGGAGAAGAGAGAGAAATGGGGGAGAGAAAGAGAGAGGGAGAGGGGTTAAAAAAGCAGTCACTAAACGTTTGAGGAAAACGCTGAAGATTTGATTTGGGGTACCCTCCTGTGCTGTGTGTTCCTTAGGAACCATACAAAAACTAGACTCAGATTACAAGAAACATAACAATTAGCTAAACTAAAAAGCCCATCATAAGCCGTATGTCAAAACGTCAGCACAACAACAGCGCAGAATTCATGAACAACCCAATTTATCTGCACCCTTTGCACAGAACGCAGCTCACATCGCCCGCACTGCTGTGCTTAGCCTGCAGCGCGGCGTCCTTACACAATAAGCGACATTTCATGGGGTACTTGGGACAGCAAGGTAACAGTGGCCTAGCTGTCACACCCCGGCTAAGATTCACATCTTAAAAATATGCTGTGCAGAAATGCCTCGGTGTAGGGAACGGCTTTAGGCCGGCGGCCGGTGAGCAGCCAGCGTTTCAGTAACACCGCCGCGGCCGCCGCCATGGGAATTGTAATATCTTGGAATGAATGCGTGACAGGAACGCCCCACAGAACAAGATGTACAGTGCACAAGTCAATATTACACCCCTCCCCCCACCCGCACCCGTCACAAGGACACAAATACTCAATCAACACATTGCTTATTATTCCAGTGTGCTCCCCCCGTGTCTCTCTCTCGCCTGTATGCTTATTATTCCAGTGTGCTCCCCCCGTGTCTCTCTCTCGCCTGTTTGCTTATTATTCCAGTGTGCTCCCCCCGTGTCTCTCTCTGACCTGAATGCTTATTATTCCAGTGTGTACCCCCCCGTGTCTCTCTCTCGCCTGTATGCTTATTATTCCAGTGTGCTCCCCCCGTGTCTCTCTCTGACCTGTATGCTTATTATTCCAGTGTGTACCCCCCAGTCTCTCGCCTGTATGCTTATTATTCCAGTGTGTACCCCCCAGTCTCTCTCGCCTGTATGCTTATTATTCCAGTGTGCTCCCCCCCAGTCTCGCTCGCCTGTATGCTTATTATTCCAGTGTGTACCCCCCAGTCTCTCTCGCCTGTATGCTTATTATTCCAGTGTGCTCCCCCCGTGTCTCTCTCTCGCCTGTATGCTTATTATTCCAGTGTGCTCCCCCCGTGTCTCCTCAGCCTTGTTGCTTATATCCAGTGGTGCTCCCCCCGTTGTCTCTCTGATGACCGTATGCTTATTATCCAGTGTGCTCCCCCCGTTGTCTCATCTAGCATGTAGCTTTTATTCCAAGTGTGTACACCCAGTACTGTCTCTCTCTCGCCTTGTTTGCTATTATTTCAGTGTGCTATCCCCGTGTCTCTCTCTGACCTGTATGCTTATTATTCCAGTGTGTACCCCCCGTCTCTCGCCTGTATGTATTTATTCCAGTGTGTACCCCCCAGTCTCTCTCGCCTGTATGCTTATTATTCCGTTGTGCTCCCCCCAGTCTCGCTCGCCTGGTCATGCTATTATTCCAGTGGTGACCCCCAGTCTCTCTCGCCTGTTGCTTATTATTCCAGTGTGCCCCCCCCAGTCTCTCTAGCAGTTGCTTATTATTCCAGTGTGCTCCCCCCCAGTCTGCCTGTGCTTTATTATTCCAGTTGTGCTCCCCCCCGTCTCTCTAGCTGATAGCTTATTTTCCGTGTGCTCCCCGTTTCGCTATCCTCTCTCCTGTTATGCTTATTATTCCAGTGTGTACCCCCCGTGTCTCTCTCTCGCCTGTATGCTTATTATTCCAGTGTGTACCCCCCGTGTCTCTCTCTCGCCTGTTTGCTTACCAGTTGCTCTGGATTACTGAATTTTTAAATGAGTACACAGCAAAAAATAAACCCAAATAATGTGAGATAATCAGTACCCCCTGAAATTATTGGGGGCAAACTAAACAGCTGCTTATTTCTGTATCCCTCCACATGTAACTCCTGATGAGGGTGGAGAGGGGGGGGGGGGCGGGGCAAATCACCGTCTCTGAACAAGGTCGCAGAGTCAAATATAAAAATGAGAAATCACTCCGTCATGTAGCTGTGTTTGCAGTTTGTTTCAGAAATGTTGAAATATTTTGTCCCGTTGCCCTTTACCCGCACTTTCCCCGGCGACAAAACACGGAATCAGGCACTTCTGGCTCATGCCAGGTGCTTCCTGTTTGCATAATGGAAGAATTCATAAAACAGTTTGTTTCATCTCTTATCTAGCAGGAACATCCTCAAAAAAAGAAATACTACCCGGGGCACAGACAATAACGGGGGCAGCCAATAACGGGCGCAGCCAATAACGGGCGCAGACAATAACGGGCGCAGCCAATAACGGGCGCAGCCAATAACGGGCGCAGACAATAACTGGCACAGCTATTTTATTCCCAATATTTAAAAATCAACCAAGCTTATCACAACGGCGCCGCTATTAAAAAGTTCCTGTAATAAATATAGATATATTATAATAATACTTTTAATCGGAACATGGTTGATGATTTGACGTGTTAAAAAGGAAAGAAATTATTTCTACGCGGGATTTCGGAACGCGGCGCACGCTCCGAGGATTTCTGAACGCGGCGCACACACCGAGGATTTCTGAACGCGGCGCTCACGCCGAGGATTTCTGAACGCGGCGCACACGCCGAGGATTTCTGAACTCGGCGCACACTCCGAGGATTTCTGAACGCGGCGCACGCTCCGAGGATTTCTGAACGCGGCGCACGCTCCGAGGATTTCTGAACGCGGCGCACGCGCCGAGGATTTCTGAACGCGGCGCACGCTCCGAGGATTTCTGAACGCGGCGCACGCTCCGAGGATTTCTGAACGCGGCGCACACGCCGAGGATTTCTGAACGCGGCGCACACTCCGAGGATTTCTGAACGCGGCGCACGCTCCGAGGATTTCTGAACGCGGCGCACGCTCCGAGGATTTCTGAACGCGGCGCACACTCCGAGGATTTCTTGCCTTCCTCATACATGTAGCCCTCTGTAGGACTGCAGCCAACACAGTCACTGGGAGACCGGTCCTTTCTGCGTATGGTGTACAACTGCGGTCGCCAACTCCACTCAAGCGCCACCAACAGGTCAGGTTCAAAGGATATTGCTGCTTCAGCACAAGTGGCTCAGCCAATGACTGCAAAACCTGCCCATAACATAGTCCGTTTTCCATGTGTAATATACAGAGTCCCTCACTTACACGGCTAGCTTACGGCCATACAAAACAAATCACACTCTCTGGCAAAAACTCATTACAATTGCAGGGTTTCAAAAGCCCCCCCCCCCTCGCCCCCTTCCGCACGTCATTCTGTACCTGTGTCACCAGGTGTGAGCTCTGCAATCCTGTCATTGTGTCAGGGAGATTTAGGTTATCTGCAACAGGTGTGCCGCCAATGTAACGCCTCCCCACCGGGCAGAAGGGGTCCCCACACTGCACCCTAGAGCAAACCCCTACAGCAGGAGAACTGCACTCCAGTGCGCAAGGGCCACAAACAGGTCAGGTTTTCAGGATATCCCAGCTTCAGCACAGGCGGCTCAGCCGAAGACTGAGCTGATTGAGCCACCTGTGCTGAAGCAAGGACTGATTGAGCCACCTGTGCTGAAGCCGAGATATCCTGAAAACCTGACCTGTTTGAGGTGGGGGGGAGAGAGATTGAGCACTGGGGTTGAGCAGCGCTGCCTTACAGGGAGAGAAAGTCCTACACAAACAGACTCCTCGGGTGCTGCACCTTAGCGCACCTTGGCAGATCTGCCATTCTGCAACGCGTTGCTGACACCGCACTTTCAGCGCGATGCAAAGCAATGTCGTGCAGATCACCTTAGTGCAAAGAAAGGGTTAATCCCGCCACCGCACTCAGAAACCTACACTGTAAGGGCAGAGATAAGCAGCACGTGTCCAATCTTCCCAGCGGCTCTAAAACCCGCAGGGCCGATTTGTTCCTGGGCTTCATTTCATATTTAGGATAACATTGTCTATCCCCCCACGCATGTGCAAATTTTGCTAGAGATAGATATATTATATTTTCCATATGCTGAACACACACACACACACACACACTTCTGAGAAACAGCAGCGTGTGCGGCGGAGATAAAAAACATGTGCACGGCCCATTACATCACACACATTCTAGTACACAATGTCCCTGCCAGGCTGCAGGTACAAATACAGGGGGGGGGGGAGGGGGGGTGAGGGGAAGCACAAACCCGCAGGATACATACAGGGGAGGTTCCTCATAACACAGAAGGGTGTCAGATTGCTCCCATCTGCTCTACATTAACCAGTCTAGCATGTGCGTGCATTTCTGTAGCGTGTGCGAGCGTTTCTGTAGCGTGTGCGAGCGTTTCTGTAGCGTGTGCGCGCGCATGCTTTGTTTGTCCAACAAAAACACTTTTGCCCAAGTGAACTGATTAGAGCGGTCTGATGTGGGTAATTCATAATGTAAATCTGACACGATAACATGTGTAATGTATTTATTAAAGTGAGATTTGGGAGGGGTTTGATCTCCTCACTCCTTTTCTTTATTGGCTCCCTGATAAGGCGGGGGGGGGGGGGGGTCTGCCTGTGTGAGACTGCACCTTTAAGGGCACACTCCCCTACTGTGCCAGTAATGTGTGAATGAGACGCACTGCTGTCCTTTCAAGCAGTGAAGAGTCAACTAGATTAGACCCCTGCTTAGGGGTGTGTGTCTGACAGACCGCTGGGAGCTACCGTTTCTGCAGGCTGCCTATATACAAACTCAGCAGCAAAGGCCCCACAATGTCACATCTTACAGTATCTGTAAAAACATCTTAAAATAAACAAGGGGACAGCTCCAGCGACCGCTGGGCGGGGTCTGTGCAGGAGACGACCATGTCTGGGACATGGAAAGGGAACACTGGTTATATTTTAAGTAACATGGCCTATTAGGGAACAGGTGGGGACAGTTTAACCCTTACAGTGTTAGAGGGAGCTGCAAAAGAAATCTGTTAGGAGATTGGTTACAGAAAGTCCCGGATATCGCGGGGGAACTTCCCTCTAGCAGAATTCAGTCTTCAATCTATATAAAGACACATTATTACAAGTGTAGCCCCCTCTTGGAAGACTGCTAGTTTCCTTGAATGGTTACAGCCTTAAGGGGTTAACTGTGTGGACTCCCTCGGGTTACACCCCTCTCCAACCATGTGATGTATGATGTCATTGTAAGGGTGTATATAGCCACCCTTTATGTTCTAGAAGCAGGTTCTTCAGAGCGGACAGGTCCTCACTGTGTATAAGAACATGTATTACGATAAGTTCCATCACCCTATATTGTTTTCAGTTAGGAACGTACCCCTTTGTAATTTAGCACCTATTAAATGGAACGGGAAACCTACGTTTGCGGGAGATGCCAACTATCCTGCCCTCATTGGGCGGCCACTACCGCAGCCTGACCCCCCTGCCCTCATTGGGCGGCCACTACGCGCACAGCTTGACCCCCCTGCCTCATTGGGCAGCCACTACCGCAGCCTGACCCCCCTGCCCTCATTGGGCGGCCCCTACCGCAGCCTGACCCCCAGGCCCTCATTGGGCGGCCCCTATCGCAGCCTGTCCCCCCTGCCCTCATTGGGCTGCCTCTATCCTCATTGGGCTGCCTCTATCCTCATTGGGTGGCCTATACAGCATTCCTCGCATGATCCTAAACCGTCCGGTCCAGCAGGTTCTCATTGCATCCTCGTCTACCTGCAGCGGTCTTCACACGCTCCTTTCCAATGGGCCGAAGCTATACACCCCCCCTGTATAGGAATGGGAACTACCAGGGGACGAGCTCTCAAAAGTATTGTTTGTTACAAGTTTCTGTAAAAGTACAGCGTATGTCGATACCGGTGGAGTGTTCCATCCGTCCCAGCCTGCAGCTACCCAACACCTTGTGAAGGCCAAGACTGAGCAATGACATTGTATCACACTAATCCGATGTGACCTTCTTTAGAGCCGGGTAAGGCGGGTTATACAAGATATGTACACAATGTCTACAGAAGGGAAAGGGTCTTCGCCGGTCACTTGTGGTTGACTGGCTCAGATTGCTAAATCCGGATTTAGCAACACACAATCCTTGCTTGACACGTCTACAGAGCATTAAACAGACAGAAGGAACTCACAGTCACATCCCTGTACAGGTGAATAGGATCATAATCAATGCCGTTGGTAAGAAAGAAGTCATTGACCACAGCCAAGAGCGTCATCTCGGGCAGAGAGAAGATGTCCATGTATTGCTTCACCACGGGACCCTGGCAGGAGAGAAAGTATACTCAGGTCACAGGAACGGCACAAGAGTCGCCCCCGGCTTACTATTAGGACTATAGGGAAGCTACAACACTGATTAACAATGGATGCCTCTGCTACAGGAGGCCATGAAATGGGCAGCAAAACCAAACATCTCTGTGAAGCAGCGCATCAACTCTGAAAACCAACAGGCTGAGTACAAAAGCAATACAAAAACACTATATACGTTGGACTCTTTGGTACTGCCTCTACTTTCAGGAGTAGAAACACTGTTGGATCCCATGTTAAAGGAAGCAGAATCCAACCACCCATTAGGTCCTGATTAGCTTCCACATGTACAGTCACACAGAGCAGAGGCCTTGCACCCCTCTCCTGCGAGTTGTACAGGTGTGACCTCGGACGCGGTTCCCAGAGACAACAGGATAACTCAGAATATCAGAGTTTCCGTAGGGTACAGTGGCCATACTGGAGCAGTATATGGAGATATATCCGAGCATTGCTCGCTAGAGGGTAAAGCTTTTATAATGCAGCATGTTCATTTTCAAAACCATAGGGCGGGGGTTCTCATTTGCAGTAATCAAGACCCCCCCACAGGTCAGGTTTGCAGGATATCCCCGCTTCAGCACAGGTGGCTCAAACAGTGGCTCGGTCTTCGACTGATGGGATAGGACAGGAGTGGCCAACACCAGTCCTCAAGGCCCACCAACAGGTCAGGTTTGCAGGACATCCCTGCTTCAGCACAGGGGGTGCAGTCTTCAACTGAGCCACTGATTGAGCCACCTGTGCAGAAGCAGGGATATCCTTAAAAGCTGAGCTGTTAGGGGTTTTGAGGACTGAAGTTGGGAACCCGCGCCATAGGGGATGGATGCCTGACCATCTCCAGGTCCTTGTGTTCTAACGCGTGGACATCCTACAATTCTGGCCGCCCCCTGTTGTAGTGACCATGAGTTTTCTGAAGCGAGCAGAGGAAGCTCCATGTTCTGTTAGGAAGGGCCCTTACTCGGAGGTTGGGAGAGAGCCTGGTCACTGGGATACCCTGGCCGTGCCCAGCCTGCCCCAGAAAAGCCCACAGCACCGTGGGGCCTTACCT
>CM071585.1:16505335-16554791 GCA_036426205.1 Ascaphus truei
TGCCCAGCCTGCCCCAGAAAAGCCCACAGCACCGTGGGGCCTTACCTAGAGAGCCTGGTCACTGGGATACCCTGGCCGTGCCCAGCCTGCCTCAGAAAAGCCCACAGCACCGTGGGGCCTTACCTTGCCGTAGAAGCCGCTGACCTGTTCCAGCGGGATGTGGTGTGTTCCATGGTACAGTTCCTTAACCTCCTCATCTGGGACCGGCTTCAGGCCCCTGACGAATGGGGAGGAAGGCAGATCAGATAGTACTTATTGCTGTAAGATTAGGTGAACACACCACACCAAAGAGAAGACCTACGGGGCCTGATCAAGTCTCCCCCCACCCCCCCCCAAAAGCATTCAAAGTGTTTGGGGAATACGGCATCACAAAAAGCCAAACAGGAGCAGCTCTCTCACTACAATTAACTGTTTGGCCGCAGTCAAAACGCCGCCGGGACACTGCGCCGTGATGTCCGCTCCCGCGCCTCACACTAAGCCAGCTCTGCTTAGACAGGCCGCTGTCCCGCGGGACATTTAAACACGCAGTTGTCAGATCAGGCGGTCGGGCGCGGCAGCCAAACGTCTTTTACTGTTCTGTACAATCTGAACGTTTCTGGGGCCGTTCGTTACAAGACCCCGCGCCCCCCCATCCCATCCCCCCCAAACAGAAACAGAGTTTACTGGCAGGTCAGAACCACTGCCCACTTTGTCTGCCCATTAATGCAACATACTCTCCTACAACAGTCCCCCTTCCCACCCGATGTGAAGCGCTCAGCGGGGGCTTCTTCCTGCCCTTCCACATTATTTACAGAACATGCAACAGCTTCATGCGAGTTTTGGATCCATCACTCATTTTTAATATTGTTTCCTGAAGGACATTTCTGGACAGAACAGTCCCAAGACAGGGCCATGGGTAAGAAGTGGAAGCTCTCCAAAACGGTCACACTCACCTGTACACAGTGCCCAGGTGAATGTAGTGATAGGCATCAATTTTCATTAGCAGGCCCTGTCCGATGTGAAGACAAAGACAACAGCTATTCAGTTAGCATGAGCAGTGCTTACATAGCCACATTAGCTGTACAATCACATGTGATTAATTCGTCACCATCACTCACATGAATGAATACAGTCAGTCTCCTGCTGTATGTTACAGAACACAGTATCTCCGGGCCAGGGACTGCAGTCCAAGGTTTATATTTAAGTTTGGAGCACTAGCCCAGATGACCACGTGCATCTTGCTGTAACTCCCCACTGTTTGTTCAGTTCTGGACAATACGTGTTACAGGTCAATCATCAATAGGATTAAAATAAGTTAATGTGATATGGGACTCAACAATTATTTTCTCTGGGGGGCAGGAAAAGCAGATTAGGAGATAATTATACACATAAGTTATCTAGAAGACTACAAAGCTTCTGCAGAATGTAAGTATCAGGGTGAGGGAGTGTAAGCGTTCGCTCCCCAGTATGTAAGTATCAGGGTGAGGAAGTGTAAGCGTTGCTCGGAGCCTGTCTCCAAATCCCCCCCTCCAATCAAAGTCAAATGAGCATCATATTGGCAAAGCAGAGCGGTGCTGTGATTACCTTATTGATGTCGTAGTGCAGGCCTCGGACTGCAAAGTTAGGCAGGTAGTCATATTTGCGGATCCCAGCTGGGTACTAGGATACAAGGAACAAGTCCGAATGGTTTCGCTTTACTACAGAAACACACTAAAAAGCTGTTGTAATAAGCCTGGAAGGCCCAGGAAATGAGCACTGGTATATCTAGAACTCAGGGCAGATATAAAACCAATACACAAACCTCTCATGGATATTTTATAATACAGAAAGGTTTACGGTCTGCAGCTGAATGACTCCCTCCCTCCTGTTCATATGGCTGTATCATTGTGGGGCCGCCTACCTGCTCCTTCCTGATGTCTTCCTGCAGTGTCCCTCATCATGGCACGTCAAATGGTGTAGAGTTGCCATGACAACATGACGCCGCATTGTCGTAACACCATTTGACGCTGCGGCGCCATTATGAGGGACCATACAGAAGACATCGCAAAGAAGAAAGTAAGAGTTACAGAGGCCCCGCGTTACAGAGGCCCCGCACTCTTCCCCGGCAATCAGTTTAGGGTGAGGCCTCTAACCAAGGGGCTCAGTGCCGTGGGGGCACCATCCACCCCCTGTGCATGCTGCATACAAACTCACCTTGTACTGTTCCACCAGGAAGTCTCTGGCAGTGTTGAAGATCATGGAGTGCAGGGCACTGGAGTACAAGGCCAATGTGTAGTCATAATCAAAGCCGTAGATCTCAATGTCACTGAGAGCCACTTCGTTGTTGGCGTAGATGGTGGATGAGTTCAGGAGGTTACACACCCCAGGAGGCAGCAGGTCTGGAAGGAGAAGGTTAGTAAATAGAAGGGCCGGGGGTCATTGGGTTCACCAACTTTTCTACACTATTTAGAAGCAAAAAAAGAAATAAAGGACAAAAAAAAAGGTGGAAATAATATCCACTCAAGGTATCAGCATTTCAAATATTTACCATGCAGACGGATATATACATCTATATATAGCTATAACCGGGAGATCTGCACAGCAATACTTATATATAGAATGGTTTCTCTTTACTGTGTGGGGCATTACTGAAAAAATACGCTAAGTGTGCGTCTCAGCGAGTAAACACACAGACTCCGATAACCCCACACAGTGTGACGCAGAGGAACATGATTCCAGATCCTGGTGTCAGCTTCTTGTGACCTTGGGCAAGTCACTATCTCCTTGTGCCTCTGGCACCAAAACATACATTATGAAATACAAAGAAAACAGAAGTTGCACTGACCAGGTGTTAATAACCAGTACCTTCCCCATCAGGTACAATACACAGAAAAGTTTAGATCAGACCAGCGTTCAAATGTAAATAAGGTTAAAAAAAAAAAATTACAACAAAAAGTTAATTTACAAACATCCATATAATCAGGGCAAATAACTTCCCACAACGACTAATCGCAGAGTTTAAAAATAAGAAGAGGTACATAGTCACCCCACGGATCTCAAAAGCAACACTAGTGTTTCAGGGCTTGCCCATTCCCCAAATCATTTATTACAGGTTTGAGCAGAGGATCTCCAGAGCCGCACCCCGTTACTGCCCGCTCCGGGGACCCCGTTACTGCCCGCTCCGGGACCCCGTGCTTCCAGAGATACTCACCGCCATAGTGGTGCCGATACCCCTGCAGGCGGAGCAACTGTGTGCCCAACAGTGACGGCGTTTAAATGTCCTGCGGGCCAATAGGACGCTGTGATGTCATCTGGTGCGGCTTCCTGTTGGCCCGCGTGACCTGGACCTTTAAAAACTCTCCGGCAATACCGGCGCCCCTACAGAGGTAGGTATCTGCGGAAGCGGGGGGTCCCCGGAGCGGAAATGGACAGGGTTCAGCTTCAGAGACTCCCTGCTTCAATACAGATCGATTTTTTTAACGTGTGTGTGTGTGTGTGTGTGTGTGTGTGTGTGTGTGTGTGTGTGTGTGTGTGTGTGTGTCAAAGTTGCACAATGTTAATAACTAATTTATTCTTACAACATGTCTTTTTTAATTTTAAATTATATAATAAATTAACACACACTTCAAGCATGTTGCTCACAGCAGCACGAACCCGTACACACAAAGTGTGCGTCACGTGCACAAGCGTTCGCACAGGCGCGCCCGCCAACTATAAAACGGGCCTAAGAGTAGGTGCAAGTACCGCACGCATTTAGAGACCAATTAACAAACTTGCCGGGTTCTCTCCCACTAATATCCAAGTGAGAGTATTTGGACTTCAGGAATTCTTTTGAACTGCTTCTTTAGACCCTACACCCCCCTCCTCCGACTTCCAAATCCTTTCAACACCAGATCACAAGGTGCTGGGGGATGGGGAACAAAAGTGAGACTGATCAGGACCATGTGGGGAGAAATACGCCTTTACATGCCATAGGAACACCAGCCAAATACTTAATGCTCCCTGATTACTTTCCCATATGGACTATTCCCTAATTCTCTTTTCTGGAACTGGAGGGGGATTCAAAACCAATAGGATGTAGGGTTCCATGCAGGTAAGGGGTTAACCAACTTTCCCTACCATAGAAATAAGTACCAACGTGTTTTCAGTGACCAGGCTAGAAATGGGCTGGGATCATAGCTCCTTATACCTTTCTTCTGCTCACATTTGCACTCCAGCCTCTGAACAAGTTTTAACATATAAAGTCAGCATTTGCCAACATCAGAAACATTCATGCTGGGTAACTGCAGTAGGCTTTAATCTCAGGTCATCTCGGGCCTGAGTGAAGTAAATAAAATCAAATAATTATTTGTTTATAGGGTAATAAATCTGCGTACATCAGATTAGTGTACGCAGATTACCCTATAAACAAATAATTATTTGATTTTATTTACTTCACTGTGTGCGTTTGCGCTTTTGTTTTTCTTGTTTTTCAGTTGTTTTAGGGGTTAATTACCCCTACACACACAGCTGCAGACGCCATTTCTTAACACAGAGGTTGTGTATTATACTTAACACAGAGGTGATTAAGGGGTTAAAACAGTAGAGGTTTTTTGTTGCGCACTTATATTTTGCTTTTTCACAATTTCAACCTAAACTACTAGGTAGAGAGGAGCAGCTCAGCGAGTAAAGGCAGGAACTGTAAAAAATCACACAGAGTGTGAATCAGGGGACCCTGGCTCAATTCCCGGTGTCGGCTCCTTGTGACCCTGAGCAAGTCAATTATCTCTGTGCCACAAGCACCAGAAACAGATTGTAGCCTCATCAGGGCCGGGACTGTATGTAAAAAATATGCTGCATACACTGACATGCACACACGGACACCGCCATGTGAGCACACGGACATGCACACACTGACACTGCCACGTGAGCACACGGACATGCACACACTGACACTGCCACGTGAGCACACGGACATGCACACACTGACACCGCCACGTGAGCACACGGACATGCACACACTGACACCGCCACGTGAGCACACGGACATGCACACACTGACACCGCCACGTGAGCACACGGACATACATGACACCGCCAAGTGAGCACACGGACATACACAGAGCTTTTTAGCAGCTCAGCTAATATGCTGACACTACGCTGCAAAATAAGCTGCTGTCTTTCAAAAGGGGCCCATGGCCTGTAGCAGGGAACGGTTAAACTATATCTCCTCCAAAGCAATAGCAGCAGAACAGAGTATAGTTTCTCCTCTTACTTGCTCATTCAGATTATCTACACGTAACTTTTCCCCGCCCCCTCTGGAAAACCGCAATGTGACTGGTTTTTGGGTAAACAAAAAAAGATTCTGGCAGCGAGAGAGATCCAGCTCCTTGTGTCAGTAAAAGTTTGACAGAATTGCCACATCACCACCCAGCCAGAGACAGCGTGTTCAGGGACGACAAGACAGCATACTGCAATCTCCCCGTGGCAGAAAGACACATACATGTAAATAAGCATCAAACCAGAACCCCATCTCCGAGGATAATCTGTGGGTTTCTAGCAACGCAGAGTTTCAAAATCAGCAGCCTCACTGCTGCTCACATGACGTGCGATGGTTTCGGATTTCAAAAATTGAAAATTAATCTAGGAAACGTGACAATGTTTGCAATTATCATTGCATTTATTTACCAATATCCAATTTTATTCAGCAGTTTTTTATATCTATACTGGCAAAAACAACAGGTTTTGCTACAATCTTGCCTGCATGTAGATATAAACAAACAAATTAAAACACAGTCAATAGCAAGTATTTCAGAAACACCAGAACATTAAAACCTTACAATGCTGCATGAACGCTCACACACGTATTGTTAGCGGTCAGATTTTGGGATGATGCAGTTATCCATCCCACACCATTGTGGGTAAGAGCACATGGGAGGGGGCTGTCTTGCTTTTTGAGGTGATACTACAATCATACAGCTGTAAACATCATGAACTTTAAAATGATTAAATAATGAGTTTTCCCATCCTATGGATTCTAGATATAGAAATAGCAGCAGGCAGTTGTCCAAGCTATAGGTCAGCCTCACAAAGACTTGCTTATGTATCCCAGGACCTCAACACCTCTCACAAATATTACTAATGATCAGATTTGCTGCATGTGATGAGCGCGTGTACCTGTACCCCCACAGAGACAGGTGCGTTTGTACGTGCTGCCTGGCGGGTATAGCTGGAGCATCCATGCCGGGATTGTGTCTGAGCACGTCCCTTTGACAGATTGATACTTCTGACAGGCAGGCTCAGTAAGCATTGTAAAGCTCTGTGTGCAGGCAGGAGTGAAAAACAACTTAAAGATTTAAAGATTAAACTTCTAGCAGGACGAATGAAGAGATTCAGTAAAATTCCTGGCCCTGTAACAGGGGATATCAGTTTTAGCACATCACATCCAGCAGGGAAATACTGACAAGTCATCCAGATAAACATGATTTGGAGAAATAACCATCCAAACAGGTTAGAAAGCAAGCAATGCCGTTACTGCCTAGGGTCTGTTAGCCAGGAACAGGGCACACGGACTTGTATCAAATTACAGACATTTTATTGAGCCACTATGTCCATCGCTTGGGCTGTGAAAACAGCCTCAAGGATGGTTTCCTACAGAGGGACCATTACCCTTACAGTGCCTCTGAAATGAAACGGACAGCAATAAAATGCACTGCAAGAGTTACATCACCATCAAATAAAAACTGTGTGACACCTCTCCAACCAATTACTGAAAGCAAAAAAACAATAGGTAAACAGGTCTGCACCCCCACCTTGCTGTCACAAGTATACCGACATGCACAGCTGCATGCCCCAACAGTACCAAATATATACGCAATGATCTCCAGTAAGTAACAGACTCCACAGACCTACAATTACTTTGTTATCAATAATACAATTAAATCTTCACACTAGCGCTGAACCATCTCCGCAGGAGGCGGCAAAAGACTCCTACGCATGACAAATGCAATGCCACAGCTTTACTAAACGCCGCTCTGCAGCCCACCCACCTCTACTGAAGGGTCTGTGCATGGAATTAAATGTACAATTAGACCACCATCCTTATTTTGTTCTATACCATAACTAAATATTTCCGTACGACAGAAGATTTAATATAGATCTATTTTCCCCTCTAATTTTTGAATGCAAACAAACGCTACAAATATATCTTTTAGAGCAGATAATGGGCTGGCGTTCTCGTTCAGTAACCTACTGATGTATGGGGGCTATGTTGAACCTTGTGAATCAGTGCTAGCAAAACCAGCTACCAGACAAACTCAACCAATCCCAAAACTGAGAATATTAAAAGGGATCCATCAGCTAACTAGTCTACAGCATTCGATTACTTTTCTAGCCATAGGTTTTCTCCACTATACTCTGGGTGAGTATTATAACAAATGCTGCAGGGAAAAGAAAACCCATTTCTGGCAATGACACTATTAGTGTTCCAATTGTGTTTTATTTACATTCTTAATCCTTTATTGATACACAATTTATAGGTCACACTATTATAATCTTATTTCACTAGCCTATATCAGAGTTGGTGCCTGTAGGAACTGGTTAGTGGGTGCATAAGGCCAGAACTTGCAGCGAAGGTATGTCCTGGTCTGCATGGGACGGTTCACATGATGTGCGGACAGATATAGCAGTATCTGTATGACATGCCAGTAGTGTATACTAGGCACAATGTGAAACTTCACAGCATTAGGAGCACGAAAACATTACACTCGTATGAAGGCAGCTCTCCGGTAACCAGGGAAAGCTGGACAATAGGAGTTAGGTACTCACAGTTGTGTTGGTGGGTAGGTATGTGCTTGAAGCTACAGGCACCAATAGTTAAATATTAGTATTTAGATTATGGAATTAGGGAAGGCTCTCCTTAATTGCCACTGTTAAATTCCCGGTTAATGCGCTTGTATGAAGATTACCTCCCTGCACTGTTTTGTGCACAATATAACTAATAATGTCATGTGAGTGGAGGACGTCAATACACGCAGAGGAATTACGCTCAGTCACATTAACAGATTTCTTGCGGCCCCAGGGAACTCGGGGTCCCCTCCAAAACATTAGTTATTCGCCAGTTATTTCACGAAGAAGTCACCTTAGAGACTAGGATTAAAGGGACATGGAATAACTCACCGGCCTGAATACGAGGGCTATTTCCATGGATATTCCATCTATATGCCAGTAAAGGAGATGGGTTTGTGGGAATTTCGGGTACAACCCCAGCAACCCAACGCCAGCCAGGTGGTAAGCCAGGCCAAGTCACCAAGGCATAATATGGCTTGGAGTGACGGGTGCAGAGCATCGTACCCCTGATCCGGTCTCACCTTCCATTGACCAGCACAGGGGGTTAACACCAGATCATGGGACAATACCCTGCACCAGTACTTGGTGCACCTGCCCCTAAACTGGCTATCAAACCAACAACCGGGAAAACAAAACCAGGACCGGATCATTATCACACAGCTGAGCTGAAGTTGCCTGCTAGATTTGGGGGGGGGGGGTGAGAACTAGTGAAGGTTAGGGCCCCCCAAAAATAAGTATTCGTGGGAGGGGGGGGGGGCGGAACTAGTGAAGGTTAGGGCCCCCCAACAATAAGTATTCGTTAGGAACTAGTGAAGGTTAGGGCCCCCCAAAGGTATTCATGGGGGAGGGGGGGTACATGCACGTTTAACCCTCATTGCAGGAGGTAGGTGAGTGAGACCGCGCTGCTGTGAAACCGGTAGGTACCGGCGGGGGTCGGTACCTTGCACCAGCTTCTTCATGTCCCCGTAGCGAGACCACAAGAAGTTCTTGTTGTCGACTTTAGGGGCGGTGGTGGAGGAGAAGAGGCGGGCCCGAGGCGGGGGGGTACCGGCGGTGTGTGGGGGTATCTGGGAGCAGGAGGCCGGGGGGTTTGCGGGACCCGGTGAGGGGCTTGGAGCGGAGGCAGAGCGGCAGCCATCCCGTCCGGTGCTGTAAGCGGCGGCTCCTCTCCCAGCGCCACGCAGCGCCCGGCTGACAGCTGCAGCCATCACCACAAGCACCGACCCGGTAACTGCTGCACGCGCACACCGGCGCCACAACAAGCCTGCGGGGCCACGCCCCCCCGGGAGGGCTCATTGGCTGAGGCGCACGGCAAGTGGGCGGCGCTAAATCCCTGCAGCCAATGGGATGGGGAGGGGCGTGGCCCGACTGCTTGGCGTTTTCCATGCTGGCAAAAGCAATGATCCAGGCCTTGCAGCTGCACCCAGAGCTAGAGCTAAGTCAGGCCGTGCAGCTGCACCCAGAGCTAAGAGCTGACCCAGGCCGTGCAGCTGCACCCAGAGCTAAGAGATAACACAGGCTGTGCAGCTGCAATCAGAGCTAAGGCTGCGGTCCCAGTAACAGCCTGTGCGCACGGCGTGGCGTGCACTGTGCGTGTAAGCACCGCCCCTCAATGTGGCTGGGCCCAGTAAGCACCGTGACGCAGAAGGTGCAGCCGCGCCGTGCACCAGGGTTTTTCCCAACTCAATCAAATTGAGTTTACTCCTAGCGACAGAGGCGTGGCCACGCCCCCACCGGCAGTTCACCCAATGAGGGCGAACCAGCCGCATGACGTAATGGCCCGCCCCCCGGCCGGGCGCGTGTCACAGACATTACTGGGACCGCAGCCTAAGTGCTAACACAGGCCATGCAGCGGCACGCCAAGCTGACGCAGGCCCTGCAGCTGCATGCCCAACCCAGAGCTAACCCAGGCCGTGCAGCTGCACACCGAGCTAACTCAGGCCTTGCAATGGCACGCAGAGCTAACCCAGGCCGTGCAGCGCACGCCAAACTACCCCGGGCCATGCAGCAGCACACAGAGCAAAACTCAGGCCTTGCAGCGGCACGCCGAACTAACCCAGGCTGTGCAGAGGAACACAGAGCAAAACTCAGGCCTTGCAGCGGCACACAGAGCTAACCCAGGCCGTTAAGCGGCACGCCAAGCTAGCCAAGGCTGTGCAGCGGAACTCAGAGCAAAACTCAGGCCTTGCAGTGGCACACGGAGGCAACCCAGGCTGTGCAACGGCACGCGGAGTTAACCCAGGCTGTGCAGCGGCACGCGGAGTTAACCCAGGCTGTGCAGCGGCACGCAGAGTTAACCCAGGCTGTGCAGCGGCACGCAGAGTTAACCCAGGCTGTGCAGCGGCACGCAGAGTTAACCCAGGCTGTGCAGCGGCACACAAAGCAAAACCCGGGCCGTTCAGCAGCACTCCGAGCTAACTCTGGCCTTTGGGATGAGCGCAAGTGCCTCTGTAAGTGCCGTGCCCCCTCAGGTTTGCGCACCTCTGCCCTAGAGCAGCGGTGCACAAACTGGGAGGCGCGCCCCCGAGGGGGGGTGCGAGATTGTCTGTGGGGGGCGCAGGGTTTACAGAAGCCACGCATGCTTCCTAAAGGCACTTAAATGAAGGCCTCTGTAAACCTCACTTACCTTGCTTCTGGAGACGCGTCGTCATGGCAAAGTAGCGTCAAATGACGCCACGAGGTCATATGACGCCGGAGCCAAGGTAAGAGGGGGGGGGTGCGGGGAGAGGGGAGCAGCCGGCAGTGGGGCGCAGGGAAAAAAAGATTGCGCTCCCTTGCCCTAGAGTGCACTTTTCAAGAGCTGAGCTGTTGCGCATGGAAGCCGTGGGGGGGAGGAGTCACCAGCGTGGAGGGAGGAGTCACCAGCGTGGAGGGAGGAGTCACCAGCGTGGAGGGAGGAGTCGACAGCGTGGAGGGAGGAGTCGACAGCACAGGGTTCTAGGGAAGACAGTTGGGATTTGAAGGTGGAAGTGACAGTTGAAGAGTTAGTCACAGGACTCAGAGAGAGATGTATAAATTGACATGGATGTAAGGTAGATAAATTGTTTATAAAGTGCTCCATTTCCCTCCTGCCTCTCGTTGGAAATGATGGTGAAAGTATCCTGCCTGTTATTTGGTGAATAATTAGATTTGTGGAACCATGGAAGGGGGACCTTACAAATGCAATGTCTCTGTAAAGAATGCGTATTTACAGTAAACAGTTTACTATGACACCAAATCATCTGCATTTATAAGCTGCCTTGAAAAATGTCAGAACTATGAGCCAGGAGCAGGGTGTAAAAAGCAAGGCAAATTACTGTCTGATTTAATGCACCAGTATGGTGCAACTCCCACCCGCCCCCCCCCCCCCCCCAAAGTAATAAAATAAATAATATATCTGTGTATATAAACACATATAGGCATACTCGGGTCTCAGAAAATGGTCATAACAGTTTTCTATGTTCCACTTCAATGTTTTCTGCGTTACACAGATTTGGTATGAATTGGTATTATTCAGAAAACCATCATATTTTCCATTGTCCAACCATCTCTGCTGTATATTGTTTATTATTACAGACTATCTGTAAGTAAATCCCTCCCCTCCCCCCTAAACCGTAATCTATTTGTTTGAAGACCAGCTATTTTATTGGCAGAATACTTTGGGGGATACATGCAGCCAACGTGACGGGCTCCTGCAGGTGAAATAGCGCAATAGCCCCAGGACCCTGTCTCACATGCGGCTGATTCACAACCATGGCCCCTTCTCCCGCTGCGTGTATCCCGCTGCAGCGCGCCGCGGCTTACAATAACGCTGGCTACATCTGTATGTATAAAGCGTTGCTCTACGTGATTCTGTTGTAAAACAGGCACACAAGTTAGTGCACCGCTGGTATAATACATTGTGGGATATTGGAAGTGGCGCTTGTTGGATGTTGACAGTGGAGCTTGTGCCAAATGCATGCGTCAAAATAGTCTGTAAAAAATGTTTTTTTCCGTAAAAAAAACAAAAGAAACAAATCTTCCTTAGTTATCCATGTGCATCCAAATAGTCACTTTGTTGCACAAGACTTGCAAAATTCACAGCAGCGGTCATGTGAAAAAGATACAGCACAAAGTAAGCAAATGAAATTGTATTATAAGCTCTGTAAATGAGTACTACAGTATTAGCTGGTTCCTTTTTTATTTGGACTAACAGTTGGTATTAGACAAGCGTTCAAGAGTTCTCTCTCTCACTCGACCTGAGGAATAGAGAACTAATTTACTCTGCACTAACGCAACTGAACTAGTGATAGACTATTTCTATTTAATTCGTATTATAAACTGAACATTTGTTCCAGACCTTCCTCGGGGAAGGCTGAAACATCGGTTACAAATATTGAGATAATCCAATTTAATTTGTATTTAACTTTCCCGTGCACTTTGTGCGGAAGTAGTGCTCAGTTTTCTTTCTCCATCATTCCCGTGCGCTTTACTGCATTTATTGATCTATTATCTGGTTATGGTACGTGCACGCTCCACCATAGGTGATTTTGTAATCTGTATGGAATGCTGCCTGTATACATTTATACTAATACATGTAGCAGATGTAAGAACAAGAATAACAAATACCCACATGCAGCTCATGATTTTAGGCAGACTATATTTTTACAGCGATGCACTCTTTCACTCTGTTGTGAAACTATAATATTTTATAAATAGCCCCCCTGTAACGCCTTTTTAGATTCAGTTGCTGTCACTACTCGCTGGTCGACTGTTTCATGGACCTACTATCCTGTCAGTTATTAAAGTGTTCCTATAACTTTCCAAAACAATGTCTCTCCGATCTCACAGCAGGACCTGCATTCACTACTGCTCTCCGGACATGGCTTTATACATGGAAGTGAAGGAGGAAGGAGGAAGGGGCTCCGGTACATTGGAGCACACACCCATCCCACCCACAAGCCATGGGGGAAAGCATTAAAATATGTTTATCACACACTCTTGTCTAGACCTTCTTTCAACACTTCATTATTGGCCACGTATATACTTGAAGCACTCAAGAAAAGTACATGTTTTAACGATTTATTCTTATGCCTGTCACTTCCCTAAGGACAAATTAATATATAGTAATACAGTTCAAAAGAAATAAGATTTTTCTAAGAAGTCAACAAAGGAATAATTGTCCAGGAATGAGGAACTGTCTGGATGAACAATTTAAAAGATCCAGGGATTGTTTTTGATCTGCCATTGCTCTCCTTTCAATTACATTTCATTCTTGAATCTAATTATAATCATAACATCAAAGGCACAGAGAGTTGCATCAAATCCATAATAATAACTTTATATAGGGCTTTTCTCTCAATGGGACTCGAAGCGCTTCACTTACAAAAAGTAGAACATTTAAGGTTACAAAAGAGAATAAACACAAGGAAAGATCCAATACAGGATGAGATGGTACTGTAGTTTTAAATGCCGGAGAGCTTGTGGTTAATGAAATATCTGGATAAACAGGTAGACCTTGAGCCTGTTTTTACAGATTTGGAGAGAGGGGGCCTCTTGAATTGTACAAGGAAGACTGTTCCAAAAAGTGGGAGCAGCGTGACGGTTCTGGGAACTCAATCCAGCTGCAGATGGAAGCGAGCCAATGGGAGAGTAGGGAGCTAGAAGCCATTTCCAATAGCTGGGACCCTGGGCATATATTAGTTATCAACCTGTCCGTGGCATTCTGCACCAGCGGCAGGTGGCGCAGCTCTTTAAATACAAGGTAGAGTGCATTGCAATTGACCAGGTGGGAGGACACAAAGGCATGGACAAGCGTAGTAAGATCCTCAGGGGGGAGGTTTATTTTTTAATAAATCAGTTCTGTACTATGAGAAAATACTTTTAGCATTAAAAACAAATGAAAAACTATTTTAAAAGACATTTTTAATGCATTATAATGTAGCCGCCATTTACAAAGTCACACCCCCTTCCCCTTCTGAAACAGCATCACCTGTGTGAGACCTGCCCTATCTATCAGTCAACCAATTGAATCTAGTGCCTGTCTGGTCACATGATCTTCCTCACAGAACTTTGCCTGACAGTGCAGCAGAAGAGGAGCCAACATGCATTTAGTGAACCCCGAGCCGAATCTTCACCCATCGATCGGCAACTTAGCTAATTACTTGTCAGTGTGTAGATTGTATTTATGCACATATTGATTTTTTTAATTACACGACAGCTTGAACTGCAGCTTTAAGATCCCACGGTCCAAGGTATCAAATGCTACAGGGAGGTCAAGGAACAAAGATCAAACAGTCACCTGTCTCTCCCACCAGATCATTAAGCACACAGACCAGACCTGAATGTCAAGAATCATCAACTCATGTAAACATCAGGTTATGCCTTGTGCAGAGCAGAACACGGTTATAGGCCAAATGTTTACATTTCTTTACTTTTGGTTTAATGTTTTTATTCTACCAGGCAGCCAAGCTCAATCAACGGCCAGCATTTCACCGGAGCAGAACTTTGGCCTGTGGTTGTTCCTAAAGATGACTTACAATATATTTTCTCCAAATATGGGCCAGGTTGGCTGTGTTTGTACAAGACTCCCACCCTTCAGCAGACTAAACATTCTTACAAAAGGTGTCTGCTTACCCAGAAACAAAAAAAAAAGGCATTCCCTTCAGCCAGGACCCCTCCACCCCCCCCCCCCCCCCCCCCGCTCCCCAGAAGTCTGACACATTTCTCTAAACAATTCTTATTTACAGCAAACACTTTACCAGAACACCAAATAGTTCAGATTATTAGGGGGACACTGAAAAAAATCAAAAAACCATTTCAGAAATCGTTACACAATTCACAAGCAAAAAAATAAATTAAAAAAGCAAGCTTTAGTTTAAAGAGAGAAGGGACATCAGGTGTATTGTAAAGTTAGACTAACTGGTCCAACATTTGCTCAGTGTTATGCAATATGGATATCGCCAATAGTCCGCAAAAATCAGTGTTCGTGGGGCTCTGCTCAGATTTCATATTAAATGAGCTATGCTGACAAGGAGCAATGCTACACAACTACTAAAACAGTCTGACAGAGCAGTGCTGGCTCCCAATAACTTGCACATTATATTTCATACTTATGTAACCCCGGTCTCTTTTCAGCCCCAGAGACCCCCCATGTAGCGCTCCGAGGCTCTGCGGCACACCCGGCTAGCAGGGGCCCCCATGACAGGTTGCGCGAGTGTGCGCGTTGGTCGCGCAGGCGCAGTAAGGGTAGCGCACGTGGTCCCAATGCTAAAGAGGTCCTGCGTGGACTACAATTCCCAGCAGCCTCTGGGGATTGCCCTTTCACCCACATCACGTGCAGCCAGCCAGCAAATAGGGTTTTGCCGCTTCTCCTGTGGAGGAAGGCTACAATGTTGCGGGGACCACGTTTGGCAGTTGGAGCTGGGAGCAGGAAGGGGGAGGAAGGGTGTAGGGAGCAAGTGGCTTCTACACCAGGTAAGGTAGTTCCCCAGATCCCAGGCAGGCCCCAATCCCCACCAGAGTAGTGGGTAGGTACTGAGGGAGGGCCCCTAGGTAGGGACCATGCCCTTAGGTGTGAGTGTGCAGTCTTATCAGTGTCACGGCTGGCAGTGCTGTGAGCGCTGACAAGTAGGCACAGTGTGTGTGTGCAGTGTAGCTGCAGGTACCAGGTTGAGTGCAGTGCGGTTGCTGCCGGTACGGTGTGAGTGCAGTGGGTTGCTGCAGGTTCCGTGTGAGTGCAGTGGGTTGCTGCAGGTTCCGTGTGAGTGCAGTGGGTTGCTGCAGGTACCGAGTGTGAGTGCAGTGGGTTGCTGCAGGTACCGTGTGAGTGCAGTGGGTTGCTGCAGGTACCGTGTGAGTGCAGTGGGTTGCTGCAGGTACCGTGTGAGTGCAATGGGTTGCTGCAGGTGTTAGGCTGAGTTAGTGAGAGGGGATCTGGGAGGTGAAGGGAGAGGTAGTGTGGGTGCAGGGGGTCAGTGACCCACCTGCATAGGATAGGCTACCCCGTAGGCCCCTAGGAGTTTCCCCTAAAGCCATCCAAGGTCGCTGTGCTGTAGGGACGGCCTATAGTACAGCGAGTGTCACGTTAGTTCACGGAGTCAGATAGGGACTCCATTGACGCTGCGTACCCGTGCAGAAGGTTGGGCGCTGCTCTTCGTTGCGGCTGCAGAGGCCATCTTGGTGGGGTCTCCCCGGACGGTGGATCCTGGATGTTGGGCCGGAACTCGACGGATCCTTTGTGAAGCAGTTGCAGATCCGAGCACTGGAGAGCTCGGCAGGTACCATATCATCAAGTGCACCAACACCGGTCAGCAGGCGCTGATCCCGCCTTAGGCTAAACTCTTTGTAGGGACACTGAGCTAGTGGTTACAAGACTGAGCCTATACCATATAGTATCATACATGGACACGGTGTGTGGGGCACGCGGTGGGGGGGACGGACACGTTACTCCTGATGAGAGTGGCTGGGCCACTAAGGTTACCTGTTGCATTATAGAGTGATAAGGTTACTCTGCATTATCGTTAATACAGTAAAGTTGGTTGCATTACATGTGTGTGTATGTATTTCTTGCCCAGGGGAATCTCACATCACGGGGATCCTGGGTAAGTGGAGGCGCTGCGCTAAGTAAGTGTATGAGTGTTACCCCAGGCTCCCAGCTAGGGGAGGCTCAGATCTCCTGGAGCCGCAGGTGTTGTACAGCGACCAGTAGTTCCTTTGGGAGGGTTCAGAAAAAGGGCTACACTTAGAAGAGCTATAGAGGCGCATGCGCGAAGGTGAAGTGGATGGCAGCAAAAGCCTTGAGCTCCATCCCTCACCCCCAATAAAGCACGAATAAATCGCACAGAACGGACCATTAGCACTCCTAACCACCCTGGCACAAGCATTAAAACTGCAGGGATGGCACCGATGCAGGCAAAGAAGAAAAAGCAGGGAGACCTCCGCAAATATCTGGGCCGATCAAGCTCACGGAGCGCAGCAGCAACAATGGCGCCGGATTCGAACGCGGGCTCAGAATCGGAGCGTGATGAAGACACCACTGAAGGGCCAGAGCAATTACCAGTCCGCCGCTGCGATTTTGAGCGGTTATATAGGGACATGAAAGCCCTTATACATCTCGAAATGCAGGACTTAAAAAAGGAGGTGCAGGGGCTCGGTGAACGAACCGGGGCACTGGACGAGAAGGTGGCGGCCAACTCGAAACTCCTCAAAAAATCAGACAAGCGTACCACACATATCCAGACACAAATGAATGAACTGGCGGATGGACAAGAAGACGCAGAGAACAGGGACCGCCGCAACAATGTCAGAGTGCGCGGTATCCCTGAGGCCATCACTGATGTGGAGGAATTCATCTCCCGCTGGCTAGCGGAGCTGCTCCCTGACTGCCCGGCCAACGAGCGGATAATGGACCGCTGTCACCGAGCCCTAAGAAGCAGACCTGCGGCAACAGAGCAGCCCCAAGATGTAATTGCCCGGCTGCACCACTTTCGCACCAGGGATGCCATCTTTCAGAAAACCAAAGCGGCAGGAGCATGCCGATTTGAAGATATAAACCGGCAGCTTTTCCAGGACCTCTCCCCGCTCACCTTAGCCAGGAGAAGGAAGCTACCGCCCATTACTAAAACATTGAGGGATCGGGCCATCCGATATAGATGGACCTTCCCGTTTGGCCTACTGGTCATCCGAAACGGGAGGGCCATCTCTATGAAGGAGATAGAAGAGGGGGAAGAATTTCTCCATAAACTGGGAGTAAAGGAGAACTCCCCCACGAGCCCTCGTAAAGAGAAACCCGGGGAGGCAGACTATCAGGTGGTAGGGGCAATACGGGAAAGTCGGGACGCTATAGCCTGAGGGACTGACTGTATGCCTTTCTCTCATGGATATGCCTTATGTTTGAAGGCCAGTTAATACAGTTCAAGGGGCAGTTGGAGTTAACCCCTAATTTGTCTCCCCCTGATGTCTCCCCCCAAATGATGAATGGAGATCCTGTTGATTAAATTGATGCCCCCAGATGCAGAGCTATCCTGTTGAGCGGCCTCGCAAACCTCAAGGTAACACCTAAAACAAAACAAACAAAAAGCAGAAACCCTTACCTGTACACATCATGGCGGCTCCTGGTGGAACGCACGGTGACCATCATGGCGGAGGTGCAAGATCTGGGCCTCGTGGCGGCATCGTGGAAGTGCAGGATGCTCGGGCGGGAGAGCTGGGGGAGTGACTACCTCTTTCGCGGGCTCCAGGTAAGAAAATGGCGTCCACCGGACCGGCGTCACCGGATGTGGAAGGGGCGCCATCTTGGAGGAGGCAGCAAAGAACCCAAATGCAACGTCATCACTTGGCGCCAACCACTGTCCGATCCCGCGAGAAGAGAGGCAGGGTCAAAAAAACCCGGCAGTATGAACTGCGGAGCTCAGGGCCAGCCGGGAAGACTAACAAAAGAGGCCCCCGGACGACACCAAACAGAAAGGAACGATAAAGTGACAGCACCCCGCAACAAGCCGCAGAAGGAGAACAAGCACCGCCGAACACGAGGAAAACGGAGCAACGAGATAGAGTCGTCCCACCACCGACACAGCTACAGACAGCAGCTGAACCAATAAACATTGTCTTTACAAAAACACTGCGATACAAACAATCATTTCCCCCATGCCTGGTCTCCTAAGTAAAGAACCACTAGGCTAGGAATGTGGGGCTCCCCAAAGGGAAGGGATAGAGGGTAAAGACATAAAATATAACATCCCGCAACTGGGTATAAGGGGAGGGGAGTGAAAAGGGAAGGGGTGGGAAAGACATGACAATTCAATAACTTTAATAAAAAAAAAAAAAAAAGGGAGAGACACTAGAAACATGGGGGAAGAAGTTGCAGTAACAAAGTTGGACTGCCAGAGGTTATGTTCTGTTAGGATGCGGTTAAGATTAAATTCTACAATTGGGGGGGGGGGGGGAGGGCGGAGGGTGCCCTCCAGTTTCGCCATGGGCATGAGCCTCCACATGGGCAAGGGGGGAAACCCCTTCCGGAGGCCCATGAAAGTCCCCACTGGGCCAGCAAGGGGGAGCGGTAGAGGGGGGTGGTGGTCCATCCCGGACTACGCTCGAGCTGTACGTCCAGGAGGGGCAGAGAAGGCGATTGGGGGGGACTGGTCTCGCCCATACGCCGGACGTGTTGACACTGTACTTACATGTCTTGTTATATGTGTTTATTTGTTCCCCCAGTGTGCATTCCCTTGTTTTTCCCGGCTGCAGTCAGAAACCACAGGAAGAATCGGACGGTGCCGGGCACAGGTGAAAGCTTACAGACAAGCAAAGGTTTGGAAATACACAAATGAGTAAGGGGATTACTATTCTCTCGCATAACGTGAAAGGCTTTAATAGCCTAGGGAAGCGCAAACTAGCCATGGCGGACTATAAAAAAACAGACCCCGACATAATTTTGCTACAAGAGACACACTTCTCCAAATCCAGTTCCCCGGAGTATATAGACTATAGATTTAAGACTTGTTTCTCAGACAGTAAAAAAAAAAGAAGAGGGGTAGCCATACTACTTCACAACCGTTTGCCTCTTGCGGTTAAGACCATCAAAAAAGACAGCAACGGCCGATACTTGATTATCATCGGTGAAATACGAGGTCAACCGATCACATTGGCAAACGTATACGCCCCGAGCGACGATGCAAACGCGTTCCTAGAGAAGTTCTTCTCCGTCCTCCAGAGGATTGCGCAGGGCTGCGTGGTCCTTGGGGGCGACTTTAACCAGACACTTGATCCGATAATGGATAGATGCACCCCGAGCGGTCACACTAAATCGAAAATCAGACAAACCTTGAACAGGGGGCTGAGAACCAATAATCTTCTAGATATATGGCGTGAGCAACATCGACACGACAAAGGGTTTACATTCTACTCCCACCCACACGACAGATACAGTAGGATAGACTACCTCTTTGTGTCTAGCAGAATGGTTTCTCAGATCTCTCACTCGGGCATCCACGATATTTCGTGGTCAGATCACGCGCCGATAGAGCTGCGGTGCTCGGATTTCATACTTGACAGACCAGGAGCGAACTGGAAACTTAATGAAGTGTTACTAAAAATCCCCGAAATTTCACAAAAAGTGGGGGATAGAATCAGGGAATACTTTCAGGAGAATCTGGGAAGCGTAGCTTCACAAGCTACCCTATGGGAAGCCCATAAGGCAACTCTGAGAGGAGAGCTCATAGGGATCGCAAGTAGGCGAAAGAGGGAAAAGGACAAAAAAATGAATCAGTTACAAGCAGAATTGGCAGCCCTATCGACCCTCCATAAAGTTAACAAGAATGCAATGACCCTTAAGGAGTTGCTAGACACCAAAACTAAACTTAACATATTGCTAGCCTCCCGTGCTGTGAAAGAGCTGACATGGTGCAAGCGGAATTTTTTTTAAAAAGCGAACAAGCCAGATACCCTACTTGCCAACAAACTTCGAGACAGAAACCAAGTCTCCCAAATTCAGACAATTCGAACAGCGCAGGGGGATCTTACCTCTGACCCTAAAAAAATCGTAAATGAATTTAAAGCATATTATGAAACCCTATATGATGGAGCAAAGGTGACCCATACGCCAACCACAAAAGCCAGACTAAAGACGTTCTTAACAGAGGCTCAGTTACCAAAAGTGACCAGAGAGGAGAGGGATGCACTACAGGCAGACTTCACTATAGAGGAAATCCTAGAGGTAATGAAGTCATTGAAAGCAGCCAAGGCCCCTGGCCCGGATGGCTTTTCCAACCTCTATTACAAGAAATTCCGCAATTTATTAGCTCCTCACCTCCTAAAACTGCAATTCCTTCCTGGCCGGTGCCCCCATCCCAGGCTCGATGCTCCAGGCGTCGATCTCTGTGATCCACAAACAGGGAAAGGACCCAGCGGACTGTAAAAGCTATAGACCCATCTCATTGATAAACTCAGACACAAAAATCTTTTCCAAACTACTGGCTAACCGCCTTAACCAGGTGTTACAGAAGTTGGTCCATCCCGATCAAGTAGGGTTCATCTGTGGGCGACAGGCGTCAGATAACACCAGACGGATTATAGATTTGATTGATTTGGCACAAAAAAAACATATCCTGTCTATGGTGCTCAGTCTAGACGCAGAAAAAGCGTTCGACAGAATTGACTGGCCCTACTTGAGACGCTGGGGGAATTCGGCCTGGGTGGGAGAATGTTGGAGGCAATTCTCGCTCTATATCAGAGACCGACGGCGAAGGTCAGGCACCAGCGCTTCCCTTCGGGAGAATTCCTGATCAGGAGCGGCACCAGACAAGGCTGTCCTCTTTCGCCCCTCCTCTTTGCGCTATGCATTGAGCCCCTAGCGGCGCACATTCGTCTCAGCCCGAACATAGCAGGAATCCAAATTAGTGAACAGCGACATAAAGTGGCCCTGTACGCTGATGACGTGATACTAACACTATCACAGCCCCTCACCTCTCTGCCGAATGTCTTTCAATTACTAGGGGAATTTAACGCGATATCAGGGTTCAAAATTAACCAGGCAAAATCAGAAGCCCTGAACATCAACCTACCTAAAGTCACCGAGAAATTGATCACGGTGAACTTTGATTTTAAATGGCAAACCTCCTCTATTAAATATCTAGGGATAAATATCACAAAGCAATTCGGCACCCTATATAAAGCAAATTATCCCAGACTGATACGGACACTGAAGATCTCCGAAAGTGGGCAGGGTACAGTATATCCTGGATCGGCAAGATCCAGTCTCTAAAAATGAATCTCCTCCCCAGAATTCTGTACCTATTTCAGACCCTATCGGTCCCTATAAACAGGGAAGATATCCTTCGGCTACAGTCCGCAATGGTGAAGTTCATCTGGGGTAATAAAAACCCCCGCATTAAAACTAGCACAATGATTCGGCCCACAACAAGAGGAGGGTTAGCGGTACCTTGCCTGTTATCGTATTTCAGACCGGCCCAATTAACCCAAATTATCCAGTGGCACACCCACCCTAGTCTGAGGCGGTGGGTGGAACTGGAGGCGGCCTGCTGTGCCCCGGTGGCACTCCAGGACCTAATATGGCTCCCAAAAAAGGTGCGTAAAACCATTAGTAACCCGCTCTCCGCGATAGACAGCTCATTGGCAGTATGGGACAAGAGCAAATATAAGTTCGCCCTAACAAGGCAACACTCCTTGATGACCCCAATTTTCGGAAACCCTGATTTCGCTCCAGGCCTGCAAAAGAAAGATTTCGCAATCCGGAAACAAAGGCTACACACGTCTTCTCCACCTGGAGGGTAGAATATCAATCAAACCTTTTGAGCAAATTAAATCTGAACAAACAGTACCAAATTCAGATTTTTTTAGATACCTCCATTTAAGGGCTTTCTATGATAAATTTCCAATCCGTGCTAAGCGGACTAATTTCGAACAGCTCTGTTCTAGAGGAACAGGTACCAAGGGACTCATCTCTGAGATGTACAGGGAGGTGGTCTGCTCGACTCTAGACGACGACGTGGCACTTAGTTACAGGACAAGATGGGAGAGAGACCTAGGGGAAACTTTAGACGAGGAGGACTGGGACTATATTATCTTAGCAGCATCTAAGAGCTCAATATGCAGAACATTAAAGGAGAACGCGTATAAGGTCCTGATGAGGTGGTACTTGACCCCGATACAATTATCTAAGTTTGTCACGGGTTACCCCCCATTGTGTCCTAAACAATGTGGGGAACAGGCAGACTTGCTGCACATGCTGTGGGGTTGCTCCAAGATACTTCCAATCTGGGAAGACATCAGGAATTGGCTCCAGAGAATTCTCGATCGCACGATCCCTTTCGACCCCTGGTTGTTTCTGCTGGCCAGACGCACCCCGGGGCTAAACAGATCAGAGCACAAATTAATTGCACATTTTGCAACTGCCCTGAGGTGCGAAATCGCAGCATTGTGGAAACAGCCCGAGATACCCAATATCCCACAAATCAGGAATAGCATTTGGTATGTGTGCCGGATGGAACAGTTAACGAGTCTGGTTAACGACACCGGCACAAATTTCATAAAAGTTTGGGCGCCTTGGTTAGCCCTGACCGACATCCCAGGGATCAATGCCTCTATATATTGCTTTAATAGTCATGGACGCGTTCTCCTCGGATGTGTGCAGACGTATAGGGGATAATTAAACGAGACGGGAGGGATGGACAAACAGAGTGGGTCGCAGGGTGACTAGTCAGTGTATGTAGTAACCGTCAGCAGACGATCGAGAACAGTAAGCCGAGACCGACCCCGGGGCCAAGCAAAGCCGGGATCCTCCGAGAGTCTCCAGAGGACTCGAAATTACCTGCGACAGCCACCCCCCCCCCACCCCACCCCCCTGTTGTATCCTTGTCAGATTTCTGGTTTGTCTGTCAGTCTCCCCAGTATGTCCGTTATGAGTACCTACAATAAAACGAGTTGACATGAGTATCCTTATATACGACATTGGGTTGGTAGATACTGTTATGATTGTACCATGCACTCAATAAAAACTTCTTTGGTTGAAAAAAAAAAAAAAAAAAAAAGAGCTATACAACATTTCAGGTTCATAAACAAGACAATAAATCTAATTGAGTTTGTTGAGGAAAATAAATGTTGAGTGAAACTAAAAAAACATGAGAAATTATATTTTAATCAGAATGCAGTTTCCACAAATGAGTAAAAATGTTGAATTTTAAATAAAGCTTTTATTTATAACACAGGGATATACTTTCTTCAGTGTTAGACAAAAGCAAAGCGACGGACATTTAGAATGCGGCTCTGTCCTTCTGCCTGCAGATGGCATTTCATTTATCCCATGGAAAGCAAACTCTTGAAACACAAAATGGCTCTCAATACCGTCAGGATGCTGAACAGAAAAACTCGTTTCAAATTTTTACCTTTACAAAATATAAATATATATAATTTTTCATTGCAGTCTATAATATTGCTAGCATTACATTACTATCTTGTAGGGTGTAGGTCTGCTCATAAAAGGCATACTGGAATTACCCCCAACCTGCTTTCAGCTTATATTGCTTTGGTCTCACAAGGGAAAATTGAGTTTTCACTTAAGCGTATTAAAATGTCAACACCTATACAAATAAAAGTTGATAAAGTAGGATTTAATTGTTCTGCAATTCCCATGAATGCAAAAAAATAAATATAAAAAGGAGGTTTAAAAAGGTAACAGAAATACTATCCTATTTAGCATTAAAAAAAAAAAAAAGCTTAAAGTTATGTGACCTTACACCTGCCTCATTCCTGAGTGTCACATTGTCAGAGCAAACTCTTCCCTTTAAACAATGTTTACATTTCCTATTTAATTTGCTGACATACAATAACCAGATGTTCCCCCACTCCCCTCTGGAGGAATGAGACAGTGCTCATGTGGTGTGCCTGTAACAGTTTAGACCAGGGGTGCATAAACTTTTCCCCCTGTATGCTGCCCCCTTACCTTGACTCTGGCGTCAAATGACACCACGTTGCCATGGTAACGTGGGGGTCAATGGCGCTGTGTAGCTGGAAGCCAAGGTAAGTTACAGAGGCCTCACATGGTCCCCCGGCATTTAATTTAAATGCCTTGGGGGAAGAGCGCGGGACCTCTGTAACCACCGCTCCCCCGGTTTAGACTACAGCAAACACAAACATGTTTTGAACACAGCTGCGTGAAAGAATACAAATACAACAGAATGGGATTTTAATCAAAGGAAAACAAGGTGCAAAATTATCTCCTAATTCTCCTATCCCCAATTCTTCCCTATGAAAAACACTGATAATCCAAGGCGGCGATTTTTTTCTATAAAAGCATTGAAGCAGAGGTCTCCGGAGCTGAACCCCATTAATTTCAGCTCCGGGGAACCCCGGCTTCCGGAGATATTAACATCCAAAGTAGGTGCCGATAGCCGCTCTGGCTCAGCAAGCAGGGCTGTACAGTTTGAGCTCCTGCATCACATGAACCAACAGGAAGCCACACCGATGACATCACAGCTTCCTATTGGCCTGCAGGGCCCGATATCGTTAAACAGCGTACGTATTGTGAACCCTGGTAGCTGAGGAGAGCTGCTACTGGCACCTAATTTGGAGGCAAGTATCTCCAGAAGCAGGGGTCCCCGGAGTCAACATTAACGGGGTTCAGCTCCGCAGACCTCCTGCTTCACCCCTATATAAAACATTAACGGGGTTCAGCTCCGCAGACCTCCTGCTTCACCCCTATATAAAAAACATTAACGAGGTTCAGCTCCGCAGACCTGCTTCACCCCTATATAAAACACTTATTTTTTTTAACAGAATTCGCTGTCTTTGGTTGCTTCTTTAAAGGTCACTTGTACACAACTTTAAATTGTGCGTTGTAGTAAAATATAAAATCATTGAGTAAAATCTAAGCGAGGCGTCCTGGTGAATGCTTCAATTAATAAAATGTGGGGATTTTTTTTTTTTTTTTTTTGTAATTCAAGACATTAATTTACACTTTTTTTTTTTTAACAGTTTGTTCAAAATTCCTTTCTAATAAAAGAAAAAACATTATTTGAAGCAACAAATTAAAATTGCCTCTCGGAAACAGAAAAACTAATGCTGGAAACGTGTACCCCCGAATGCATCCCATCCGTTTCAACGTTTTCAGACGAAGTATAGGACCTTATTTTTGCATCACTTACAAAAATTAACTTGTCCATACAACCAGCGTGAAAAGTATTGTTGTTGCAATATATAGTAAAAATATACTTGTTCCTTCTAATTAGAACAGATATGGAAACTGTAAAACCTGGCGATATTGGAAAAAGGTTTCCCCAGGCGGCGAACGCGGGTATTCGCAGTATTGCTGTGCGACGCGCGACCCTTGGGGTTGGCAGCGTGTGGAGAAGTGTTTGCAAGACATGATTTCAGGGACAGAATGTGCTCGTCCCAACACTTCAATCTGAAAAAAAGACAAAAAAAAGAGTGAAATCAGAAGCCTGGAATTATTGTCGTGTTGTGGAGAAACTGCATTATCATCCAATGCAAAGTAATAGGAGGTGCGTATAACATACATAGTCTTATTCAAAATTATATCCATCTCCATCTATACATCATGGCACTTGAAATAGGAAAAACATTTGTGTGACTCCAATTTCAGATTCCCAAAGGTATAATTAAATATGCAGCAGTGGTGTTCTTTCTATACAAGAGGTGTAACGTGTTTCAGCTCCGGCCACGGACCTCCGCATCTAACGCTGCAACACATACTGTATACAGAGGACAAGAGTTTAAAGATTAGCGGTGCAAGTTGGAAACTAGGAGAGAGACAGCCATGTTAAAGGAGCAATCCAAGACAGCGATTCCCCCCTCCCCCCTTTAATATATAATTGCAGCAGGGGGACCCTGTTAATATCAGCTCTGGGGACCCCCTGATCCCAGAGATACTTCCCTCTGAAGTAGGTGCCGGTAGCTGCTCTGGCTCAGCGAGCATGGCTTTTACGCTCCTGCATCACATGGCCAATAGGAAGCCGCACCGATAACATCGCGGCTTCCTATTGGCTTGCGGGCTGGAAGAATATCTGAAGAGCGGACATATTGTGAACCCTGGCAGCAGAGGAGAGTGGCTACCGGCACCTACTTCGAAGGCAAGTATCTCCGGGCATGCGGGAGTCCCCGGAGCTCACATTAACAGGGTTCAGCTCCGGGGACCTCCGGCTTCAAATCCAATATAAATAAATTCGCAAAAATAATCCGCCACCTTGGATTGCCCGTTTAAACCGTCTGGCAAGTGCTCATCCAGCACCAGCTGAGTCATGGCAGTGAAACAGTCAATAATAGAAGTAGTATCAGCGTGAGGGAATACCAGGGAAATAATAATAATAATAATAATAATAAGGCGTTGGAAGCTACCAGCCCAGCGGTGGGATGTTAAGATCAGGAGCTGATAGGAATGCAGGAAATGTAATCCTGTCTTTTGATTTGAAGTGGACAGAGACGCACGCTGAAGTCTCAAGGTAAAGAGCGATATTAGTTAGTCTGACATTTTGCTGCAGCGTTCTGCCGGCGGGGACACTTCACGGCGATGCGCCAAACCACTGCATGTTTAAATGTCCCGCACGGAACCGCTACACTGCCAAGACAGGCCGCTCCGACGTGCCATCTTTAAATGTCCCGTGGGAGCAGCCTGTCTAGGCCGTGTAGCGGTTCCACGAGTGACATTTAAACATGCAGTGGTCGGAGTGTCAGACCTGGCTTAGCGGGTCTGGTGCACGGCGGACCAGACATCGCGACGAAGTGTCCCAGTGGTATTTTGGTTACCGTAAAGCTGCAGCTGCGAACGTCACACACACACACACACACACGTATTACATTACATACCAAATAAACTTTTTGTTTTTGGCGTATGAGATTTTGCCTTAGTAGCAGATCTTGGTTGACTGGTTGTGGAGGGGTCACGTGCCCCTTCCAGACACTCCACGCGCTGAGTTAGTGCCAACTTCTGCTTTATAGCCATGCGAAGCAACGTATTCAAGGTTTTCTTCTCGTCTTCAGCTGCAGCTAGCTGACGTTGCATCGCCTCCAACTGGGACACATACTGGTCACATCTAGCGAGACAGAAGAACCAGAAAACTAGAGGATTGGTAATGCATGCACATGCTCTTACAGAGCCGAGAAACCACGAAGTACCAGGACACTGTTACAAACTCGGAAATACGGCTTTGAGTCACAAACAATGGCGACCCAAAAGGCCATTTACTTGGGATGTAGTCAGAGGTTGCTGGGTCATAATTGCAATTTAGAAACAACAACAATCATCAAATTCTTGCTGCCAACAAGCAGCTTCCTACGCATCTTGGTGAAAACCAGCAAAGGTTTCTAAACCTTGAATAGCACGTTACATTTGTGTCAGAACTCCAGTATGTGTCAGATTAGTACAATGCTTCAAAGCAGGACGGATTATTCCAAGACTCTGAAGTTACCATGTTGCAGGGGTTTCCCCAAAGTCCAGGTCCTAGGGATATTGCTACATGAGTTCAAAAATCGGTGGCCACATGATTTCGACTGAACCATCTGTGCACAAGCTGGTCTGTAAGTGGGGTTTGAGGACTGAAGTTCAGGGCCACTCCATCGTATAATACAGGATTCTGCCTAGGTCTTCTCTGCAACTAGCTCGAAGCCCACACTGTTCAGTTTTACTTCCCAACAGATATTACTTTTACATTATAAAAAAGGTGCAATCTGTGAGTAATTGTAGACAGACATTTCTTTTTTTCCCCATGACTATACCAGGGGTGCGCAAACTTGAGCTGCGCCCTCCTGCCCGGGAGCTGCAGCGTTTGTGCCCCTCCCAATGACTCGTTGTCAAATGACGTCGCGGGCCATGCGACATTACGTCACCATCACGCCATTTGACGCGCGTTGCCATGGCAATGTGTGACGGCACAATGCTGCGTTGCCATGGCAATGTGTCACCGAAGGCCCGCAGAAAGCAGGTGAGTTACAGTGACCTCACGCCTCCGGTGAAAGAGCGCGGAGCCTCTGTAACCGCCCACGCCCCCCTTACAAATTCTCCCGCCTCCCCTGGGGGCGCACCGCTGGACAATACTACAGAAATAGGCTTGAATTTGCGCAGAGTTAAATATGCCATCTTCTCTTATGGAAGTCATTTAAATGCTCACGGATTACATTTGCATTATTTTTAGGAATACATTTTTAATTAATGACATTCATTACTATGACTACATTTTAAAGATTAAGCAATTTTTGTTTTGCTTGAAATACACTGGTTTACAGGTTCAGAACTAACCACCAGTGGGCATCCTGTCTTCTACCTGTGGACCAGGTCCTCACGCGGCAAGGGGAACCCACTCAGGCGGTGATTGCTGAAGTTTGGGCCCGGTTAGCCCACCCAGGTGGTACTCCCTTGGCTGCCGGGTAAGGCTCCACAACACCACAGATAGGGCGTGTGGAGAGGAGGCCCTTCAGAAATGCTGGAACACTGTTCCAGCTGGGAAAATAAAAATACCAGAACAGCGTTCGGGCGCATGGAGGATGGGCCCCGGTGCAGCTGAACCGGCTGCACACATGGTAGCTCCCCACCGCTGGTTTACGCATTTGATGTCGCTACGAATATCATGGTCTTGCATTACAGGGGCTGCATAATAGCTGTGTTATACTGTTTGCCCGTGGTCTAGGAGAAATCACGTTCTGCGCAACTGTGAAATGGAAGGGCCATTCCTCTCCTGTTCCGTGTCCCACCATCGCTCCCCGAGGAGCAGTCACGTGATTGCAAAGTTACAGGAGGGCCTGTGGCATTTTGGTGCTGTGGCCCCTCCGGCACGCCGTGTGTTAAATGGTTTCCTTCCTAGTTACCCTTGCATATGGGAAAATATTGCATTCCCTTCCTTACCTGTTTGCAAACACTGCCCGCAAAGAGGAAAATGTGGCAGCATCCTCCTTCAAGGCCTTCAACTCGTGCCTCAGCTTCAGCATCGTTTCCGAAACAGCAGTCTTCTCATTTTCATATTTGCTCTTCAGGTTGGCCAAGGCTACCTCAGCTGTCTGAACACAGATAAGCCAAGGGACACATTAACAAGGCTTAAACGTGGGTAGCAGAAATATGCCGAGCTCGGCACTACAGTATGGCACAACTTGCCATTCATAACATGGATACTTGCGCCCTTAAACACACTGAAGCGGTCTTGTGTGAAGCGCTAATGCCCAATTTCTAACCAACTATTTTACATTAATGTGTATCCTACACTTAAAGATTACAATATATAAAAAGTAATAAATATCTATATACATATTATATATAGGTGAGGCTGCCTGAGAGAAAAAAAATAAAATAAAAAAAAATGCGGATCGATGCAGAACAGAATACCAACAAATATATTTCGGCGTCACTGATACGGTCCAGATGTGCCTGGTAAGCCCTGGTCATTTTAACAGGTCTGACTTCCCTCTTCTTGTCAGGGATTTGCCGCATATTGAATAGGGGGCCGATTAGTTGGTTACATTGTTTAACTTCACTGTTAATATTGCTATTCCAGACCCCAGATTTAGTGACAGTTCTGTTGCAGTCAAGACCTGAATATTGTCCATCATTTACTGCGCCGTCATATACCTACATCTGTATAATACGGACATGGGTTAACAGACCGTACATGCAAATCACCTGTGCTAATCTCCACACGCTAAAAAAAGCGTCTAGAGGAGCGTATATACACCCATTTTTTGAAGGTGTAGAAAATACATTAATAAAAAACACATTCTATGTTAGTGATACATGGGTCGGTCTGTGAAGGTCCAACATAAGAACCTTAGAGAAAGGAGCCGAAGCAAACAACTAAAGGCAATTACCAGCTGATTATATCATCAACTTCATAACCAAAACCTATACTACATTTTTTTTTCCAACCAATTGTACTTGCCCCTCAACATCTGTAGTGTTCATATGTATACTAAGGCCTAACCTAGGAGTGCGTCTAGCATTTAAATATAGATAAAAACAATTCTTAAGTGGCTCCCGGTTTGCTAGATTACATTTTGTCCGCATTGTAAAAAGGATCTAGAATAATCTAGGATTAGGAGATCCCGCTTTCATGTATTTAAATAGAGGGATTGAAGCAGGGGGTCTCCAGGGCTGAATTGTGTTAATTTCAGCTCCAGAGACCCCCTGCTTCCCGGGATATTTCTGTAGGGGGTGCCGGCGTCTCTCCGCAGTCAGCAGCTCTGACGTGCCAACATAATAGCTGCGTTTAAATGTCCCGCGGGCCAATAGGAAGCTGTGACATCATCCCTTGCGGCTTCCTATTGGCGCGAGTGATCAGGACATTTAACCATGGAGATACCGGCACCCCCTACTGAGATATCTTGGGAAGCAGAGGGTTCCCAGAGCTGAAATTAACACAGTTCAGCTCCAGAGTACCCCTGCTTCAATCCTAGAACAAGATCAAATAATAGATAAAAAGCAGGAATGCCGAGAGAGGAAGACTGCGGCATATCGAACTTCGCATCAGTCAAATGCAAAAATAAACCACACAAACGATAAGAGGACTAACTTAATTTATTAATTTAGCAGAAATATAAAAAGCGACATTTACAAACTCATGATACAAAAACATAACATGTATAAAATATATAATTGCGGAACATTCTTAAAAAATAAATAAGGTAAGACCGGGAGCCCTGATCATTACAAAATGTACCTGCTTATTAGCCTTCAGAACAGTCCTCAGTGTGGCTATTTGTTCCCTCTTAGTGCTCACTAAAGATTTCAGTTTCATGATTTCCTCCACCAGAACCTCCTTATCCTTCTCCAGGTCCGAAGCGATGGATTGTATGGACGTGTGGTGCCAGGACACGGCCACAGCTCCCTGCAGATTCTTAATTTGGTCCTTAACAATGGCTACAAGATGGGTGATGTTCAGGGGTTCCCTTGCAGAGTCACCACAATCTGACCCAACAGAAGAGCCAGGGCTGCTCAGTGGGGAACGATCACCGCTCTGGTTCTCGGTTATCTCCACGTCTGGGTTAACCAAAAACTTGCCAAAGAAGTCTGAAGACTTCCTTTTTCGGAAATGCAGCTTGGAGCCCTTTCCATCTCTGTAGTAATCGAGCATCACCCGGCTGGGGGTCAGATTATTGCGCATGCAGACGTGGTGATAGAGATGCGTTAGCTCCTCCGTGAGAGACAGTAGTTCATCCTGAGCCAAATTTAGCTTGCTTTGAAAATCGCAGGACAACCTCCGTGCGGCCCTCAGCTCTCCCTGCAGCCCAGACAAGAGGCCTTTGTCAGTCTGTTCTGATCTGATGTAGAGTTTGAGCTTCTCAGCGACCACGCGAGTGTTCACCTCCCATTCTCCTTGCTCTGCCCGGTATTTGTCTTCTAAGTTCTGATATTGTTGCCGGATTTCTTTCAGCTCCTGTCTGAGCCTGGATACTTCCGTATCTTCCAGTCCACAGCTACATTTCAAAATGGTGTCTGTACGGTGTGAGAACCCCCTGCTGTCAGCGCTCTGCAGCTTTTGCAAGGCTTTCACTTGTTGAACCAGTTTGTCATTCTGCTCCTGTTTCTTACACAGCTCTTCCTTGGCAACATCCACATTTCCCTGCAACTCCTGCATGTTGTTCATCATGGAAGCCTTTTCATGATCGACCTGTGATACATAAAAGAAAGTGTGATATAGCCAGCTCTTGTACACATTACAAGTGTTTCACCATCACTTTGCAAATACAATGGACTCTTCGGGACAGAGCTAAATGACAAGAAGCTTAAAAGGAATATGGATATATTGTATATTCTTAACCATCAGTGTCAAAAGGGCTTGCAGAAGATTACACTGTCAAGCAGCAGATTAAAAATAAACATGCTCATTTTAGTGAAGGTCTGTGAGAAACTTTGGTAATTCAGAACTCCCCCATACCAACCTCAAAAAAAAAAAATAATAAAGTGGTGCAAGGGCATTTTTCCAAGTACAAAAATAAAATAAGTATGACAGCACATTTTTATATTTTTTTATCAAGCAGTTGAAAGATTACAGAATAGGTAGCAATTAGATACAGAATTTGTAGTTTTGTATGCAGTTTGTAACAGGGGGTAGCATATAATTAAATAGGGTTTTCTGGGAGGAAAAGGTGTACAGAATCTAAACTATTTTTTTTTATATGTGAAATTACATTTTTTCTTTTGGCCAACGTTTCTTTATCGGAGGAGTTTTATGTAGGGCACTGATTTGATCCGCCAAACAATTAATGGCAGATTCCAGGCGGTATTATTGGGGGTTCCCAAGCCCACAGGGGGACTGCGCACTTAGTAAGGCCCCAAACTGCACGGCATTGTGGGGCATGACTTCGGACGCTAACGCAGTGAGCGACTGCTTTAGCACAGATGCCGTCTGCACAGGTACAAATTTGGGGCCGTATTAAAGCTTACGTGCCCAGCAAGCGCAGGACATTTTACTGCCTAGGATCAGTCAAAACGTGTTAGTAGTAGTTTGACGAGTAGGCAACAAAATATAATAATATTTCTTGGATGACTGCTTTACTTTTATTGAAACCCCAAGTTAGCTTACACTCAAAATTTTCCTGTTCTAATCAGATATCTTGGATTTGTCATACAGGAAACCCCAAATGCACAGGTAACCATTACAATCCCTTAAGCATTCGGGAACTGCACAAATATGGCCATTCACAGATATATCTATATATAGTTATATATCTCATGCTTAGATTAGGAGGGAGGACAACAGGTTTGTTGTATTTCAGAACGGAAAAAGAATGAATCTCAATGAAAGTCTTGCGTTGACTGAACACATGCACAATCCTGATCATTTAACCATTGGTGAATGGTCTGCTTTATCCATCTGAAAAGTGGTGCCACCTGTTGAACTCATCAGCAGAGAGATGATAGGGGGGAGGGGGGGGGAAGAAATAGAGGAGGGGAAGGGGAAAAAAAATAATTTGGTAACACTACTTCCCAAAAAGTTTTTGCTTTTTCTGGTCGGTGGATCTCCAAAATAAACAGCATATGTAATGAGATATGGATGAGATAATCAATCAGTAGCCTGGTTCGCTCCTCCTGCAGAGGAAAGTTAGAACTTCAGTCTTTGTAAAGTAATGTTCTGGTTGGTGTGATAGGAGGAACTTTGATCCTAGAAATATATATATTTCATATATAATATATATATATATATATTACAAAGACTGAAGTGCTAACTTTCCTCTGCAGGAGGAGCGAACCAGGCTACCGATTGATTGTGTGTATGTAAATACAACTGTATGCTCATCTGCATGTCTTAGGCAGGTCTGCAACCCTACCTTTCACCATTATCACCCAGCACACAGCACTTCCACTGCAGCAAGGGATTCTGGGAAATGACATGCAAATGAGCACACAGTGCCACTTTTTGCTTCAAAAACCATTTTTAACATGGTTCCCTATGACCTTGCAAACTCCACTGACGCTGCAAAGCAGTGACTTGACATAAAAGGCTGGACCTATAACTGGAATGATGAAGCATTTTTCTTAAGCTTGCTGCATGGTCACAGCTTTGAGCACAGCCAGGGTTAAGGTGCATACCCAGAAAACCCACCCACAGACAGCTGTTTCGACCTTAATGGGTCTCATCAGTGTGGGGTTGGTTAACTGACTGTGCTCAAAGCTGTGACCATGCAGCAAGCTTAAGCCTATAGGGAACCATGTTAAAAATGGGTTTTGAAGCAAAAAGTGGCACTGTCTGCTCATTTGCATGTCATTTCACAGAATCCCTTGCTGCAGTGGAAGTGCTGGGTGATAATGGTGAAAGGCGGGGTTGCAGAGCTGCCTAAGACATGCAGATGAGCATACAGTTGTATTTACACACACACACACACACACACACACACACAAATATATTCTCTAAAGCAGTGTCCTTAAAGAACACAGTTGTACTGGATAGGATAAGTAGGTATACAGCGTGTACTCCTTTTCCTTCAGTGGAAGGGTCGGCATAAACCAAATGTGAGTGAAATTGAGATCACATTAAATACACATGGTACAGTATATTTAACATTCAGGAATCATTACACTGTTGCTCCACACAGGAAGTTAGTTTATGTTTATCTTCTGACAACTGCACGGTGTCTTAAAAGTAGATTCAGGCTGAAGCCACAAGTATTCTCAATTTTTTGTGCATGGAAATTTACAAACTGAAATGAGCATAAAAGAAGAAAAGCTAGTATTTAAATTCTTCATACTCATTCAAATTAGGGTCAGTCTGCTTTCCAATTGCATATCTCCCGCTATGCCTCTATATATGAAGTAGGCAAACTCCCACCCACTAGAGTTGGGCAATATAAAAAAAAAATGTAAGATAACAAAGACATTTATTATGATAGAGATCTGTTCTAGAGGGAAAAAAGAAGCAAACATTTTTTTATTTGAAAACCGTCACCTCAGTAATAGAAATGGGTAAGCGCCTACCCCTTGTTGACTGAAACAGGCAAAGTGACCCCCATCTCCATAGAAAGCATTTCCCTGTCCCTGCTAAGCGACTGTGTGAATTGGGGTTTACTTGTTGTTCGGCTTTACGGTCTGCTTGGACAATCCTTACATCTCCCAAGTCCCGTGCCTTACGGGAGACACTTGGAGCCTGCTCAGGTCAGGCGAGGGTTTGAATGCTTCTATACATTGGGGCAAGACAGATTTGGCCGTAACAAAGGTAAGCAGGTATGGGAAAGAAATCCCTGTAGGTGCTACAAATGTCTCTGCAGTATTGTGCAATATAGCATAGGAGTCCAGGCAAGAGTTAACTTCATATGCAGTGTATTAAAGCATTGAGTGCTCACTTGAAGGCCATATGATAGGGTAATATAAAGAGTGGTATGCAGGCACCACAGTGGGTGTGTGAAATGTACACTCACTTATGGGACAGCACCAATCAACCCATAGGCATGAGACATAATAAAGACATGAATTGTAGAACTGCAATCACAGAAATAAGTAACTCACGAAACCTTCCTGGACAGGTGTAGCGTGCCTCCTTCCAATGAGAAGAAAGTGGTGGAGCACTGCTGAAAAAATGAAAGGGCTGGAGGCTGCTTGCAAATTAAAAAATGCTTTAATTTATGGCATTAGTAGACCGGGCTACAAATAAGGTACCTCTGACGCGTTTCGCGCTATAGGAGCGCTTTATCAAAGAGTCAGGGGAGAACTGGGATAACCCCCCCAGCAGCACCCCCCCAGCAGCACCCCCACGCAGGTGTGACCTGGCATCAGCAGCTCACTAATCTTGCCTCTCCCTGCTTCTGCTGTCAACTTCCTGCTGACAGGAGAGGAAAATCAGAAGGAGAGCTGGCTCCCTTAACGACAGTGCGTGTGTGCGAATGGTACAGACAGCATGTCCGTCAGGGAGAGGGGGAGAGAAGTGTGCGCCTGTATGTGGAGGGTGAGAGTGATAGGGGGAGAGGGTGTATATAAGAGAGGGGGAGAGGAAGCATAAGGGGGAGAGACATTGACGAGGTGGGGTTCCCCAGAATTTTACAAATCGAGTTCTTGGTTCTCAAAGAAATAAGTTGAAAACCTTTAGATATTAAAAATTGTCTATATCATATTATTATTATTATTTTTTTTAAAGTCTCCCTCAGACCACATATGGAGACTCATACAAACTAACTTCAAATATAAGTGGAATAACTCCCACATTAAATATTTAGGGATAAAAATAGCGAGCTCTTATAGCTCGCTATATCAAGCCAACTACCCCCCTCTCTTCCGCCAAATCAAGAGAGACCTGGAGGCCTGGCACGCCCATCAGATCTCTTGGTTTGGAAGAATTGTGTCCGCCAAAATGAATGTCCTAACCCGGTTACTCTACTACTTTCAAACCCTCCCAGTCCACGTCCCGCTAGCAGAATTGCGAAACATGCAGGCCCATATCCTCCGCTTTATATGGCGGCAACGCAGACCAAGAATCCCGAGATCGGTGCTCTTGGCGTCAAAGCCGAGGGGGGGCCTGGGGGCCCCGGATGTAGTCAGATACTACCAGGCCGCCCAGTTGAAGCAGGCGGTGGTATGGAATAACCCCCCGTCCTCCAATTGTTGGTTGGAGATAGAGACGCACCACGCGGCCCCCGCCCCCCTCTCGGTCCTATTATCGTCTCAGACCCACAAGGGTCGGAGGCCCCTGAGGTTCGACCTTAGAGCAATGAGGTGCACGTGGGCTACATGAATTAAAACCAAAGGGAAACATGGCCTAGCTTCATCCCCCTCGCAACTCACCCCCATATTCGGGAACCCGGACTTCCCACCCGGATGTTCCCGTACCCAATTTGGCCAATTTCAGCACCTAAATATCAGTGATTGCGGATCTGCTGGAAAGCGATGAGGTCCTACCCCTACAGGAACTGAAGGATAAGTTCTCCTCCCCAGATCTCTCCACCTTTAAGTACCTGCAGATTAGGCACTTTGAGAGCCCAATCCCCGAGTTTAAAATTCCCAGCGTGCACAATATTCGAGACCCTCTGTCTAATGGGAGAATATCAGAGAGGCCTAATCTCCAAAATATACAGAACACTAGAGGCATCTCAATCCCCCCCCCATGCACTCCTGTATGCAGAAATGGAGCTCTGATTTAAATACTCCTATCGACCAAGAATGCACTTTTTCTCTCCTGCTCTACAATGTAGAACTTTTAACTCTTGGTTGTCTTCCTATGGGTTAGCCAGCTCATAGCATGAGGGCTTGAGTTTCTGACACTACTCCTATTGCAGGCTTACTTTACAGATCCTCTCTGGAAATTGATATCTTAAGAACATGTCTCAATCTATTAGTATCCTTTTAAAGAAGCTCCTTCAAAATGGGAGAGGAGTGTTTTTCGTTGGGATTCCCCAAAAAGATACACCCTGAAATTGGATATTTAGCAAAATGGAGAAAAGGGTACGCACGCAGGGCAGAGTGACCCTGTGCGGAAGGAGGGTTATTGCACCATCATTAACATTGGTAGCTCTGCATCTGGCATTGTATGACTTGACTAATTTTGGTGGGAAAATATATTTGCTGGAGGACATTGAGCTTAAGGAGGCGTCAGAAACAAACTGTTCTGCAGGGCCTCAAATGTTCCCTTGCAGTTGGTGTGATCAATAAAATCCCTTAATTGTTGTGGGGCCCGCAGCTCACATTGTGGGACACAGACACACACAGCTAGAGTTACTTATTAATGTATATATAAAATGTAACAATTCTGTGATATAACAATTTAGATTTACATGCTCAGGGTTTAGGAAATGATCAAGTGGCAGAACTGAATGATTCAGCACACTTTCCGGGGGCAGGGGTAAAGATGTGGCACTGGGATGGAGCTTACTAAAAACACAGTCTTAGGTAAGTGGTAGGCAACACGATATACTGAGTCCCACTCCTGTGCTAATCACTAGTTCTCCATCAGGGCACTGGTATGAAGCAGCTGAGGGGGAGAAGTTATGATCCATACCAGGAACATCTCCACTTCCTCTGTACCAAGGAGAAAGGGAGAGTGGGCTGGCCCCAGGCAAGTCTGCAACAAAGCGTATCCAGCACACGTTACGGTGCTGAGCAAGAGACAAAAACGCATTTCCTTTTTAGAGAGATCCTATTTTTAACGTATTTGGGAGTAAAAAAAATAAATATATACATATGCAGTTCTCTTGGGTAATTATTTAAGTTGAATGCAAAAAGCTTCATTATCGGTTTTGTCATCTAAAAAGCAACATAAAAAGTTTATTAATTTTAAACAAGCATAAAAATAACCAATTTCCAAATGCGCTGAACTTTTAAGCGATCAGAAAATGTTTAGCTAGATCTGCTTTTCCAGAAAAGATCTTGTATTGAGGCTGGCACCAAGCGAAGGTAGATTGTATCAGCTCGTGTCCACTTATAAAGAATGGAGCCATATTAGAGGAGGGGGGAAGGTCTTACATTACACGTGGAACTCTCTTAAGCTGCAACCTAAAGAATTTACAAAGCCAAGAGAAGGAAAAGTAGAGTACCTGCAGTAACTGCTGCTTGAGTTTCTGAATTTCTGTCAGACTAAGCTCTGTGAAGAGATCGGATGCCAGCTTGGGGCCAGGATTGTACACGTCACTGTTGCGAGGTGTGGACATCCAGATTTCACCATTCTTCTTGCCCAGTCCACCATGGCTGTATCCACTGTCACACTCCTCTTCATTCAGATCATCAAAGTTCACCTGCAGGCTCCCTATAGAATCATAGTTGTTGAGGAACCCAGAGAGTTCCCGGCGCAGCTCATTTTTCTGCTCCCGCTCGCTTTTCAGCGTCTCTAGCGCCTCTTCCAGATGACGTTCAGAGATGTCCTTCAGCCTCACCAGCTCGTCCAACTGCCCATTCAGAATCTCAATCTCTTCATCTCTTCTTTTCAGCTCGTGCTTTAACCCTTCAAATTCCACCTGAAACATTAAATTAGGACTGATTCATGCAACATATCGCTATTGAAGTCAACAAAAATAAATAATCCACATGAAAATAGACTAATTTGTAAAAATCGCACTGGAATGTGTTTTTATATGCACGTATGATATATAGATATATTCAGATGTCAAAGCTGTCTAAGTAACTAAGCCATGAAATTTAAATAGCAGGAACACTGCAAATCTGTGCGAGTCTGTGCGAGTAGGTAGCTATGGGGAGCGCAGGTTTCCCCATATGTGGAATGAAGGAAAAATAAAACTAGTGTAATGTTTCTATGGTTCAGCAAAGTGAGGACTCGCACTCAGATAAAAGGCAGCATTTCCCACACACTGGCTCAGGATGTCCAAACTTCTGTCTCAGGTACATGGATGGTAATAGTCTGTGTGGTGTGTCCTCGGTAGAACAGAAATAACACTTTAGTGCAACACTGTATGCTTCTTAAAGTGTATATATTAGACAGATAGTATTACACTCACATGAGTAAGATGCAGCATAGGCACATAAGACTAAAGTTTGGTGGCTATTCGGCAGCCCAGTTGCTCGTACTCAGATCTTCCAGTCTGCCGGGCTCCCGGTATGTGTTCCGTCACTTCTGGTGCGATCAGTATCTGTATCTTGGCGGGAACGGGCAGCAAAGCTTCCTGAAGAAGCTGTGCCAAGCGAAAAGTGTAGTCTGATGTGAGTAGGCCGTTTCAGCATCCTCCGTGTTAATCCGGATTGCTGCTCATTCCCCGCCAAGATACAGAACGCACTGGAACACATACCTCCCAAAACAATGCAGCACTCAAATACATAATCTTACCTGATTTTCCTTTAAAACAGAAACTTGTTTCAGGAGAGAGATATTTTCCTCTTCTAGCTCAGAGAAGTCTTGCAGCTGTCTCATTTCTCTAATCTTGCACTGCTTCATTTCATCCCGCAGTTGAGACTTTTCTTTCTCAATATCTTGGTATTCCTGGGGAAGTGAAAGTAAAAACCATAACCATAAATAAACCATGCATACACATGAATTAAAGGAGAAAACCTGTTTCTCCCCCTCTCCAAAGGGAACAGGTTCATAAAATGTTTTGCCTGCCAACTGCAGCAATGTCCACGGTCACTTTTCTGATTGAGAGCAAGAAATAGACTACTTCGTAAGAAAGTAACAAGCCCTGAAATCTATCCAAATGATTGTAGCTATACATGTGCCCTATATTAGGTCACAATAGGTAACGGTAAATGTAGTCTGTTTGCAACTGAAAAGTCCACAACAGTTAGTGTTTAAAGTTAGTCAACATGATCATTTCTCAAAAATAAATATTTTGACGTCATAGACCAGTATTAAATTGCAGGACCAATAAGCTGCTGAGACAGAGGTATTTTGTTCCCTTGGACAATGATTTCTCTCATTACTTGCAGACACACTGACACTGTCTTTCACAATACCCGTACCAGGGAAAGCATTTTACTAGTAGGTCAGCTCACAGTTTGGCCTTCTGTTGATAAATTGTAAGTTCCTTTTGCTGTTTAAGTAGACAAATAAAACCCCATTCCCAAGCAAGTGTTCCATATAGTCAGTTGGTTTATTCAACTTATACAAAAAAAGTATGTTGCGTCCCTTAAAAAAAAAAAAAAAAAAAAAAAATGGAGAGTTGCAGATATTTTTTATAGACAAACTGCAACTATAAAGCAGCAGTCTGAAGCAGCATTTTTTTTTAAGAAAGCTGCATTTTTTTTTAAATTTTAATGTTTTTCCCACTTTAATATGTGCATCAATATAATCCACACAATAAGTAATTAGTGAAGTTGCCGATCGGTGAAGACTCAGCTCGGGGGTTCACAAAATGGCCGTCAGTGCAGCAGAAGACCAAAGATGCAAAGTTCTGTGGGGACAATCATGTGACCATGCAGTCACTAGATACAATTGGTGCACTGCTAGAGAGTGGGCAGGGCTCAAAAGGGGTGTGCCAGAGCCTGGTTCAAAAGAGGAAGGGGATGTGACTGTAAATGGCTGTTATAGAAACAAATTAAATGCTCATTATAATACATAAAAGCTGTCATTCAGCTTAAAAATAAAAAGTGCAACCAGTATATTCTCATAGTACAGAACAGATTAAAATAATAAATTAAAAAACGACATGTAGGATATTGCTTGGTCTGCTTGGAGGAAGAGGACAAGGCAAGAGGCTGAAGACGGACGAGCGTGGTCTCACCTTTGTGTGTTATTGCTTGGACTGCAGCTTTAATATTTTAAAGAAAAATTGCAGGACACCATGAAGCGGCAATACTTACAGGTAGTACACGATGCTAAATACACCAAATACAACAGTTACAATACAGAAAATGTAATGTGTATCAGTGTTAATGGTTATAGTGTCCTCAAGTCATAACAGGTGAATTGGAAGAGGTTTCCAGTGGACAAAACAGGACTTGCACAGGTGTGGGGAAAGGAAGAACCAGCAAGTTTCCATATTTTAGACAAGGGGCGCTAAACTCGTCCTCAAGCCCCACCAACATGTCAGGTTTTCAGGATATCCCAGCTTCAGCATAGTTGGTGCAAGCAAAGACGGGGCCACCTATTGGGAGGTTTGAGGACGAGTTGAGCACCCCTGCTTTAGACCATTCCTCTATGGATATATCTACCGAATAACTGAAAACCCGTACAATTCTCTGTGGTTTTACAGATCTTCTTTCCTGGTTGTGTCAGACACATGTTGGAGAAACGGAAAGACAAACATTTAGTGGGAGTGACATTATTCAACCTTTTTAAATGGATAGTGTCAGGCGAATTAAAGTGATTACAGATAGCAAAGCTTAACTTAGAGGTGGTACTGTATGATACTGATTAAATAGTTAGTGTTATACTTATTAACTACTGCAAGGTTCTCATTTACAGCACTTTAGAAGCAATCACATGCCCCACCTACGAGTACTAGAAAGAAGGGTGTGGAGGGTGATGAGAACACACGATTCAACCAAATGTGAGGCTATTTGGTCTCAAAGGATATCACATGCAGGGAAGGATTAATGTCCACTGGCAATGATAAACTAAACATGCACACACTTATCTGGTATAGATGAGATATAGATATATTAAAAAAAAAAATAGCAGGCTTGTATATTGTTATTCATAAAGTATGATCACGTACCTTCTTCAGATTTTGTGTAACTGTATGGAGACGCTCATTTTCTGAAGATGTGTTTGTAACAAAAGATTTAATCTGTTTGAGTTCACTTTGTAGAGAATCAATTTTGTCTGTTAACTTGGCTTCCCTTAAAGCAGTTTCTTTGAGCAAACTCTCCTCACGACTCTCTCCATCTGTAGTGGTACGTTTGAGATTGCCGTGGGATTCAGACAGTGCCTAACAAAAATTAATAAAAATTAAAAAAAAACTATTTTCCTAAAATAAGGACAATAGATTGGAAGTAAAGCAAACCATTTAGAAATGTACTGAAAAGTCTACAAGAGAATCAGATTGAGTTTGTAATGTTTCTATAAAGCTTAATACAATACTGTACATGAGACTTCCAAATACCAGATTCTTAATGTAACAGAAATCAAAAAACTTGGCCCGAGCACAAGAAACAGTTATATCAAATGTTTACAACGTGAGACTTAACCTTCACCTACAAAAACACCTTATCTTGTGTTTGAGGCATGAATGGTGAGGTCTGCAAAAATGTTACTGTCTCCTCCTTTGCTGGATCAAGTAAAAGCAAGTGATAGTAAAAGCATGTGATAGAACAGAAACACATACTGAATATGCTCAATAAACCCACAAAGTAAGTGTTACGGAGTTACTTGAACATCCGCCAAGTTTGTTTTTCGAACACTCCAGGATGTGGCTTTCGCAGCCTTGTGAATATATCCGCGTTTAGTTTTGTCCCTACTTGGTAACGTCTGAATGAAGTACTACAAAGCAAGCAAAAAAAAAAAAACACACCACTCCACGACGTGTGTTTATGTATATAAAAGACTGCACAGTTTCACCAAATGCATTCACAAGAAACGGTGTATAACGAACACACAATTCTGGCGCTTCTCCTTAATTGGCTTGCAAGTAGAGAGATTTTTACTTTTGATCCCAAGTCAAACAACAAAAAGGACCATTTAGTGGCATCTTTTGATTTTATCCATTATTATTTTTTTTAATGTGTATGTCTAACTATTGACCCACAGCAAACACTATATTCAAGCATAAAAATATATTAAAGAACAATAATTAGTACAAGATAAAATGAAGCTTCAACATCAACTTTACCTCCTTCATCTGCTTCAGTTCCAGTCTCAGCACCTCACAGTCCGACTCCAGGTCGGAGTACTTGAGCTTTAATTCAGAGTTCTCCTCCAGCACGGCCAGTCCATACTGAGCGGCTTGGACCTTTTCGTCGGTCGTCTCCTGAAGTTCAGCAGACAGACGGTCCAGTTCAGCCCGCAGCACCGCCATATCCTTGCGCTCCATTGTGATCTCAACAGGACACAAGAAACTGTTGCTGGACCTGTGTAGAGATATATATATAGATATATATATATATATATATATAGATATATATATATATATATATATATGATGTGTGAATAAACATATCAAATAATATAGTGAAGCAAAAAAAGGATCACAGCCAGGAAGAACGAGGAGCCATTTAAAATACTAATCTTATTATGCATAAAACACAGTTACCTAACTTTAAGTCACGGAAACCCCATGCATCACCATAATCCCATGACCTGTTTAACTCAGGAGACAGAACTAATCACACGGAACTGTTTAAAGCCGCTTGTAGGCGCTTGTAGTTGTTGCTGAGACAAAGTACTGAGCAGATCTGCAGCACAGGATTTAAACATACGGGTTAAAGTATAAAGGACTTTCACTGCATCCCAAGTGACATTACAGCACCCTGGCGGTACTTTTATTCCGTCCCTCGGCTGCAAACATCCCAGACTGTGCCAGGCGGAATAATTACAGCACCGAGCTCCCCTCATGCCACGGCTGGAATAATCCCTGCGCCATGAGGCCCGGCTCACTTCCTGCACCGTAATAACCCGGGACGTCTTTGTTTCCGTGTTACCTTTGTCAGGCTCGTTATGGCACCATCTAGAAGGGCTTCCTGGAGACCGTGAGGTGAAACCGACCCTTTTATACCGCTAAACAGCGTGTGATCCCAGGCGGGCTGCGCGCGGCCGGGCTCGCCTCCGCCGGCTTCCGTAGTTAGACAGAGGCGGGAGAGCGCGAGGAGTTTGAAAAAAACAAAAAAAAAAAACACCACTTGCGTCCAACCGCCGGAGCTCGAGCCGTAGGGTCACGTGTCAAGGGACGGCAGGCGCGCGGGAGGGAAACAGTCACCGATTGGTTAAACGCATCGCCTCAAATCTGCCGCCTCTTGCAATGGACGAAGGCGATTGGTCGGTTTCCAGTGAGGCGAGTGAGAGGTTTTTAGCAGCGGCCTGGGAGACGGGGCTAGCCAATGGGACTGAGGGCGGGGGGGGGGGGAGTGTCGTTCGGGGGCGTTGGGATTGGACGGCAGCAAGTGTCATTCAAATGTCCCTCGGGCGGACTCCGCCCTCCGAGGCGGGGGAGGAATAGGCGGCTTCTCTGAGGTAAAACGGTGCTAATTGTGTTCGACGTCACCAGCACATCCCGCCATTATTCATGCCTTCTGTTATTTATTACTAGTCTATAATAATATTACTCTATTTCCTCAATGGCCATCTTTATACAAAGGTGGAATTAAATCAAAATCCAGCAGTACCTCTTAAAATACAAATAAGAGGCCAACATTGTTTATAGAGGACACAGGATATCAATAGACTAATGATCTCTTAATCTTACCATTAAGCTTGTATAAGTTCCTAATGCTTAGTATTTGCAATAGACCCTGACTAGCTGTTTTATACCTTTGCCAGTTCTGCCACTTTATTGATCAACGTGAAGAGTATAGAAATGTATCATCATTCTAAAGGATACTCTTTTACAACCACTGCCTACGCTATTTGAAGAGACATACAGATGTTTGTTACTCAGTAATAGCTGTGTGATATACTCTCTGTATTACCAAGCCACAGGTAGGTTCATCACTTAGCACCTACCAGCATTAGGCATCTATAGGTAAAAGTAATAAGTATATCAAGGTCTCTGGTTTACCAGTGAGTGGAGTTTCAGACATTACCACGATCAGCATTTAGCCAGTTAAGTTGGGATCGAGGATTTCATGTACATTCACTATTACTAGTGTTTGCTATTAGCCGTGTTACATCTTACCATCACCCTCGCATTGTAATCGTTTTTAAAGTTTGAGTGTAATAAGTATTTGATGTATTAAAATGATTTTACTTTATTTGTATGGGATCTCACCAATATCCTATACATCCAGATATTGGTGCCCTTCAATTCTGTACCCGTTAATAACCATATACAGTTGGGTCCGGAAATAATTGGACACTGATACAAGTTTTGTTATTTCGGCTGTGTACCAAAATAAATTCAAGTTACAGTTAAATAATGAATATGGTCTGAAAGTACAGTCTATCAGCTTTAATTTGAGGGTATTCACATCCAAATTGGAGGAAGGGTTTAGGAATTACATCTCTTTAATATGTAGCCCCCTCTTTTTCAAGGGATCAAAAGTAATTGGACAATTGACACAAAAGCTGTTTCATGGACAGGTGTGGGCTACTCCTTCGTTATTTCATCATCAATTAAGCAGGTAAAAGGTCTGGAGTTGATTCCAGGTGTGGCATTCGCATTTGGAAGCTGTTGCTGTGAACCCACAACATGCGGTCAAAGGAGCTTTCAATGCAAGTGAAACAGGGCATCCTTAGGCTGCAAAATAAAAAGAAACCCCATCAGAGAGAAGCAGGAACATTAGGAGAGGCCAAATCAACAGTTTGGTACATTCTGAGAGAAAAAAACGCACTGGTGAGCTCTGCAACACAAAAAGGCCTGGACGTCCACGGAAGACAACAGTGGCGGATGATCGTAGGATCCTTTCCATGGTAAAGAAAAACCCCTTCACAACATCCAGCCAAGTGAAGAACACTCTCCAGGAGGTAGGCATATCATTATCCAAGTCTACCATAAAGAGAAGACTTCACGAGAGCAAATACAGAGGGTTCACCACAAAGTGCAAACCATTCATAAGCCTCAAGAATAGAAAGGCCAGATTAGACTTTGCCAAACAATATCTAAAAAAGCCAGCCCAGTTCTGGAACAGCAGTCTTTGGACAGATGAAACTAAGATCAACCTTTACCAGAATGATGGGAAGAAAAAAGTATTGAGATGGCTTGGAATGGCTCATGATCTGAAGCATACCACATCATCTGTTAAACACGGTGGAGGCAGTGTGATGGCATGGGCATGCATGGTTTACAATGGCACTGGGTCACTAGTGTTTATTGATGATGTGACAGAAGACAGAAGCAGCCGGATGAATTCTGAAGTGTATAGGGATATATTGTCTGCTCAGATTCTGCCAAATTCAGCAAAGTTGATTGGACGGCGCTTCACTTTACAGATGGACAATGACCCAAAACATACTGTGAAAGCAACCCAGGAGTTTTTTAAGGCAAAGAAGTGGAATATTCTGCAATGGCCGAGTCAATCACCTGATCTCAATCCGGTCGAGCATGAATTTCACTTGCTGAAGACAAAATTTAAGGCAGAAAGACCCACGAACAAACAACAACTGAAGACAGCTGCAGTAAAGGCCTGGCAAAGCATCACAAAGGAGGAAACCCAGTGTTTGGTGATGTCCATGTGTTCCAGACTTCAAGCTGTCATTGCCGGCAAAGGATTCTCGACAAAGTATTAAAAATTAACATTTTATTTATGGATTGTGTTAATTTGTCCAATTACATTTGAGCCCCTGAAATAAGGGGACTGTGTATGAAAATGGTTGCCATTCCTAAACGTTTCATACGATATTTTTGTTCAACCCCTTGAATTAAAGCTGAAAGTCTGCACTTCTATTGCATCTCGGTTGTTTCATTTCAAATCTATTGTGGTGGCGTACAGAGCCAAAATTATGAAAATTGTGTCAGTGTCCAATTATTTCCGGACCTAACTGTATACCGCGGGAAAGGAAAAAAGGAGAAAAACCCTGCTCAGCTAAATAATACCAAATAATAAATGAGAGTAGATAAGGTGCTGGACTGAGAAATGTGTCAACAAATGTACCAAGGAGAAAGAACTCAGTTCAAAATAGCACTCATTAATCCAAATATGTATGTGAGAATAATTAAAAATAATCTTTATTTAGTTAATAGATAAAATAAGTGGTGCATCAAAATAGACCAAAAAAGGCGATGTACAGAAGGGCTGTGTGGCTCCGTAATTAGAGGCAGTAATTATACCGGCTAGTGTACAAGTATGTACAGTTGTGTACAGGTGTGTACCAGTATGTACAGGTATAGTCGATATTGATGATAACCTCTAGATCATTAAGGAGGTATAGGTATAGCTATTGTGTTAGAACAGCTTATTTAGTTCAGTCCTGACATAGTTAGTGAAGTGATTTAACTATAAAGCCTGTTATTAAATTGCTGAACTTATGTGCCTCTGGGCTCACTTAGTCCCTCTGAAAATGCGGTTGGTTAAAAAAAGACTCACAAGGAGTCACTATTGGAGAATTCCCAATAGCTAAAAAATGGATATTCTTAGACCCTAAATATTGGTCATGTTAGTATATAGATTGGCTAATTAATTTACTAGTACCCCTAGAGGGAGAGAAAGACTGCTTGCAAGCATTGGCTTGTAATCCAAAGGAAAGATATTCTGTTGGTTAATAAGTAAATCATTAATTTGTAACATGATTTGTATTTCTCAAAAGAGATTTATTTATGTTCTCCAAAAAAGAAGGATTTACATTCTTATCTATATCTTTGATGGTAGGAATATAATGGATTGCGACAGATTTATCATTTGGTTGTGATAAATTGCTCAGTCAGATAAGTCATTAGGCAGGTAAATAGCATTATGTGTGAGTTCCCAATTGTAGGGGCTCAAATTACTGTAATTATTGTTGAGCAGGCTTTAAAGTGTAGCCGCTAAAACTGTAGTTCAACAGTAGGTAACTTAGGTGAGATGTAAGGAAGGTATAGTGAGATATTAGGGTGAGATGTAAGGAAGGTATAGTGAGATATTAGGGTGAGATGTAAGGAAGGTATAGTGAGATATTAGGGTGAGATGTAAGGAGGGTATAGTGAGATATTAGGGTGAGATGTAAGGAGGGAGGGAGATATCAGGGTGAGATGTAAGAAGGGTATAGTGAGATATTAGGGTGAGATGTAAGGAGGGTATAGTGAGATATTAGGGTGAGATGTAAGGAGGGTATAGCGTTAAGTGAGGAAAAGAATTGTGTGATATGGGATTTGATAGGAAGCCAGGAGAGGGATTTCAGCATGGAAAGGGAAAACAATAATACCGTTTTAGCAGCAGGGGAGCCCAGTGTCATCTCCTTGTCACTTTATGTCCCTGTGCCTCAGGTACCAAAAATAGATTGTAAGCTCTACAGTGCATACACTCTATGTACAGCGCTGCGTATACTGTCAGGGTTGTACAAGAGGGGGAAAAGATGGGGTGTGTGCCGAGCACGCGCTTTGTAAGTGAAATTTCTCTGCGCATGAGCGAATGTCGCTTGCCGCTACTACGCAAGCGGAGTTGGGCGCTTCTGCGCATGCGCGAGTAGCGTCTACTTCTGCGCATGCTCAAACGGTGTTGCCTGCCTCTGTGCATGCGCAGGCGATGCTGGCCGGATTCTGCGCATGCGTGAGCGGCGGCCACATTTTCATCACTTCCGTTACACATTTTCGTCTACATGAAGGAGTTTTGTCCTATGAGAATTTAGTAGGTGCCAGTAAAGAAGTTTCAATTCAAAAACTATTATTATTGTTATTATTACATGGATGGCGCTATACAAATACTTTTTCCGGCCCGTGTGTGAGAGAGAAGTAAAGCAAACATAAAATCAGAGAATAGCAAAGGAAATCCCTGCGCCAGAGTTTACAATCTAAGGCAGAGATTATAGTGAGTGCGACGGCGTGCGAATCGCAAACAACATGCAGGACCGCTACGAGGCCGCCCATAGTACGCGTGCGCGATGGAGAGCGACTGCGCGGCAGAAATTTGAGCCAGTGAATAATTTTGTTTTTTCGAGGGGTGGCCGCGTCACGTGAGCGGTTTAGCCAATGTGGGTGAATCAGACAGGTGACGCCTCCGCCACGCCTCCCCATCGCATCCATCTACAGTGCACACATCGCTCGCGCAACGCCATGTGCTCTGTCGCGCGAGCACTGTAATCAATGCCTAAGTGGAGGTTGTAAGGCTCCTGTATCATTGACAGAGGAACTAAACCACAGGTGGCCAACTCCAGTACTCAAGGGCCACAAACAGGTCAGGTTTTCAGGATATCCCTGCTTCAGCACAGGTGGTACAGTCAAAGACTGAGCCTTTGATTGAGCCACCTGTGCTGATGCAGGGTTATCTTGAAAACCTGTAAAATTTGTAGTGACAACTGCGCTCCAGTGTTTGATCACACAAATGATGGAGAAAGGAACTCAGGCTAATAAGACATAACATCCTCTGTGGGGCCAAAAGATCCCTGAGGTAGGGGCAAGCAATAAACCCCCATAATACCTCCAATGGGGATGGTTCCCCTCAAAGTGTTAAAAGTACTTACATATTGCACTGGTCCTTTGGATTCCTGGTAGACGTGCAGCCAAGTAGATATGGATAGCTGTAGAGAAAAGAGGAAACTGGCGCACAGTCCAATGAAATGGGTCCCAGGATAACAAAAATAAATGTTTATTGATGTGAAAACATCCAACAAACGGA